>JAKTPI010000062.1:0-80639 GCA_030557545.1 Ogataea salicorniae | reverse complement strand
AAATCCGATTGGATAGAACAATCATTACTCATATCGTACCATAGTAATTGAAATTACTCAACAAAATTAGTACTTGCATATCATAGTATTTCATACTATAAAGGAAGTAGGGTAATTGAATAGTTAAACTTCAGTAACTTAAATGGTCGTGTAAATATAATCTAATTATCAGAAATATGTTAGATCCGACAAATAACCGTGTCTCAAACGCAAGCCACATCGGGAATGATTATCAATCAAAATGTGGCTAAGTTACAAAAAGTGGGGAAATTTAATTTTTTAAATAAGTTGAGCAAAAAACAAGCTGTTTTATTAATTTATACTGATTGTATGGAATTCTTCTTAGCAATCGACAGATGTATTTTAGCAGTAACAACAATAGGCATCACACATTAACAGAATGAACAAGTTATCAACACCATTACATGCAATCAACAGAAATTTGATCAACACGATACAATATCAAAAACAACCACAACTAGTAAGTATTTTTAAATCAGTCCACATTAATCATCATACAGGCAGAAGAATCCTTTTGACAATAAAAGCCATCAAGATTTTTTCTATACTATCCAGCACATGTCGCCAAATTTTATCTAGTATACTAACATAATGCAAACAAAACAAAAAAAAACCATAGTTTATTCATAGCATCTCAAAAAACAAATCTCGAGTCTCCTTTTCAAAAGACCCTGAATCACTTCATCTCGGAACGATATCCCATCATCATCATAGCCAACTAACACACACCAAATCAACGGATGATTTGACAATAACAACAGCAAACTTCCAACAAAACGATACTTTCTTAAATCTACTACAAAAAATAATCAAATACAACATTCAAAATGACTTCACTTACAAAATCGATTCACTTAATTTCAGTGATTCGTACATGCCAATATACGATTTTAAAAAAATACCAAATTTCATGAATCAAAAACCGGATTTGGATAATGTGTTCGGATATACTTTAGTTAACCACGATGGTGAGATGATCGAAGGTAGTTATGAGGTGAATTACATGTATCGGTTGTGTAACACGGACGGTGTCATCACGTTGAGTGATTACTTACTTGAAGAGGTTAGAAAAAATATATGAATAATATATTTAATATATATATACCTGTATATATAGTTTACTTTTTTCAAAGTTTAATGAAATCATTTAATAAATCAATCAATAATGCATCATTGGGTCCATTTTTATCGTCATTACCACCAGCACGACAGTGTTTTGCTATAAACGAAACCAAATTCTGATCCAACTTCAAAACCAGTTTATCAAAATTGGATTCAACAGAACCTCCGTTTCTAACGTTTATCAAGTTCAATAAATTGTCAATCAACTTTAGTTTTTCAAAACTGTTGAAATTCTTGAAAAATTGTGACTGTCTTGGGTTCTCTAGTGCCAACAATGCGGTGATTTCATTTAGGTAGTCAATGTATGATTTTTCAGAGCAATACTCTTGCTTTAATTGTCTTGCGTATCTAATTGACTGATCAACAAGTCCTTGGTTAATCATGTTGACCAATTTCAAACATTTTAGTTTGAATCCAATCCTTGGGTTGTTTTGCAATAAATCAGGGTAACTAGAGTTAACAAGTTTGATAACTTTATCGATTTCATTGTTCATCACCAAAGTTTTAATTTGTTTTTTAACTTCAGTATCTGTAGTAGGTTGTTCACCACCAACACCTCCTTCCAATTGTAAATCTTTTCGGAATGATTTTAAACTATCAACGTATCCCATATAATTGAAATAATTCTCAATCAACTTATTAATGAAAACTTTCAAATCATCATCATCATTAATTGTTAAACCGCTTTTCAAGTTCATTGTTGGAACTTTCAATTGATTGATTTTTTTGAAAAGCTTATACTTAAACGATTCAACATAGTCATCAATATTGAACCTAAACTTATTATCACTACTTTGTTCTAAGCCAAAGTTGGTAACAAAGGCATTCCACTGGGCAAAACTAACAACCGGTATAACACTTTCAATATCGCTAGGTAAAGTGCAAACTTTACCTAAAAACGCCCCGTTTTTAGTAATAAACAATGAATTGTTGATGAAATTGACACCAAACCCAACGATATCCTTATCACCAAACTTGCAAGTATTTCTAATCACGTGTCCACCATCTTCATAACCTATCATCTTCCCACATTTACCGTTATAATTCCAGGAAGCCTCACCCAACCTGAAGTTACCATTAGTAGCTGCATCGTCAGCTCCAGAATCACCATTCGTATACCCAATTGAAATTTCAGTACCGGATTTCAAACCAAATGTAACTTCAATCTCATAGTAGTATATTCCAACCTCTCTACAAACCTTATAATCTGCCTTTGCACTGAAATATGTGTCCTTGTGGGAACTTTGAGAGTTGTATCCAACGGATGAACTCCCTGATGATGACAAAGGCACAGACTTTGATAGATTTTTGGCAGAGATTTGTAACCCATCAGCAGTCATTTCATATTGGCAATCTTTAGGTTGGACCCACTTTGAAGGTAATGGAATCTTTGTTGTTGATGAGGATGAGGATGCAGTTGATAAACTCGTTGTTGTGTCATCCAACATCGAACTTGGTTTCTTGTTGTCTTCAACTGTAGTCCTATCGATTAAACTATCGTCATCATGGTCACTAACAACAGTTGAATTATCGTCATCATCGTGGGTGGCTTGAGCATGCCTGCCGCCGCCACTACTACTACCACCACCACCACCACCATGAGTTGATGACTGGTTGATACTACCTGTTGAACTGGTGTTTAAGTACGGTAACGCCTTATCGATTGGTTTATTTCGAAACAAGTTGATCAGTTTGGAAACGTATTCGTCATCATGGGTGAATAAGTTTGGATGGTTTCCAATGATACCTAGCGTTGACAACTGGGTGATTAAATTCTGTTTAACTTCTTCTTTTGAGTTAGGTTCGTTTGTAGATTCTAATAACGTTCTATTTAGGAAAGCACCGAAATGGATCTTTGTGAGGTAGGAAGGTATGGATATTTGGTCTGTATTCAATTTACTGGTTTGATCGTCAATGCTGATAAAAGTGGGTGTACTTAGGGTTGTTAGTACTCAAAGATTTAGAAAAATGTTGGTTGTTTTTGTCTTGTTGGTACCTATATGTTAATAAAAAAGTGTAACTTACTTCATCATGTATACTTTAATAAATCTTTCTTTCTAAGACGATTTTATATACATATATTTATATATATCATATATCTGTTCAATTGGATTTGGTAAGTAGATCCATAAAATAGAAAGCAATGTAAAGTGAATGTATGAGCTTGTGAATAACAAACAAAACAACTGACCAAGTTTTAAAATGTCGCTTCCTCCACACAAATCGCTTTTTCTTTTAAAGATGCGAAAAAGATGATAAAGATTAAACTGATTACCAGTTTTCAATTACTTTTTTCTTTGAATTATTCCATCTTGCACGTTTCAAAAAGACAGCCGTTGAGGACAGATTAATATTAAGCATACATATATGATATGTATATATGCATATATATATATATACAGAAAGTTATAAAAAATAAAAGTAAAAACACAAATGAGAAAAATCACTCTAATATATCACCCAATTGTGATAAAACTGTGGAACAAGGGGGGGGACACAAAGACAAGCAAGGAAAAAGAAGAAGAGACAACAATACAAAAAACACAACAAAAGAAAACCAATTGATAAACCAGCAGTAATTGTGTGTGTGTGTGTGTTATAAATGTATGAATCTTAGAAAATCCTTTCCCCCCCTTGTAATCAGAAAACAACAATAAAAAAAAAATAGGAAAAACAAATCCAGCAAACTATTATACAAAATTCAAATGTGCAAAAAACAGGGAAAGAAAAATTGAATAAAAGCAAAAACACACACTAAAAAAAAAGGGGGTCGTTAAACAAAAAATTTTCAAGTAGGATAAAATATGCAGTTGATGCATAAAAAAAACCCAAAATAAGGTTCAAAACAAAAAGATTTCTATACAATTTTTATCAAGCAAGTAAAGGGAGAACAAAACACATTTAGTATCTGTAGTTGTCTGGCTTGAATGGACCTTGAACTGGAAGGTCCAAGTATTCGGATTGAACAGTTGATAACTTGGATAATCTAGCACCCAAGTGGTCTAAGTGGACCTTAGCAACGGTTTCATCCAAAATCTTTGGTAAAGTGTGGACACCAACGGTGAATGGACCGGTCTTTTCAAATTCAATAAACTTGGTTCTGAAAGCAGCATCGTCAGCCTTGAATAGAGCAATTTGAGCTAAAACTTGGTTAGAGAAAGAACAGGACATGACGAAAGAAGCATGACCAGTGGCACAACCCAAGTTGACTAGCCTACCGTCAGCTAACAAGATAACGTGCTTACCGGAGTTCAACAAGTATCTGTCAACTTGTGGTTTGATGTTAACAACATCCTTAGCGTTGGCCTTTAACCAAGCAACATCGATTTCGATATCAAAATGACCAATGTTACAAACAATGGCATCTTCTGGCATGATTGAAAAGTGTTCACCAGTGATGATATCTCTACAACCTGTGGTGGTGACAAAGATTTGACCAATGGAGGCAACTTCTTCCATTGGGGCAACTTGGTAACCAGAGACGGCAGCTTGTAAAGCATTGATTGGATCAATTTCAGTAACAATAACTCTAGCACCCATACCTCTTAAAGCCATGGCACAACCTTTACCAACATCACCGAAACCGGCAACAACGGCAACTTTACCGGCAATCATAACATCGGTGGCTCTTTTGATACCATCGATTAAAGATTCTCTACAACCGTACAAGTTATCAAATTTGGACTTGGTAACTGAATCGTTAACGTTAATGGCTGGAACTTTCAAAGTACCTTCTTTCAACATCTTGTACAAGTGATGAACACCGGTGGTGGTTTCTTCAGATAAACCGTAACAACCTTCCAACATTTCAGGATATTTTTCGTGAACTAAAGAGGTTAAATCACCACCGTCATCCAAGATCAGGTTTAATTTCTTACCATCTTTGAAAGCAAACAATTGTTGTTCAATACACCATAAATATTCTTCTTCGGTTTCACCCTTCCAAGCAAAAACTGGGACACCAGAGGCGGCAATGGCAGCAGCAGCGTGATCTTGGGTAGAGTAAATGTTACATGAGGACCAAGTAACTTCAGCACCTAAAGCAACTAAAGTTTCAATCAAAACAGCGGTTTGAATGGTCATGTGTAAACAACCAGCAATTCTGGCACCTTTCAATGGTTGGTCAGTACCGTAAACTTTTCTAATGTCCATTAAACCTGGCATTTCGTTTTCAGATAATTCGATATCTTTTCTACCAAAAGCGGCTAAAGAGATATCGGCAACCTTGTAAGTAGCTGGAGAAGACATTGAATATGAATGATTGGTTGTTTTGTTGTTGTTTGTTTGTATTGATAAAAGGAATATCTTTGAACAATTGGAGTTTTTTTTATTTTCAAAAGAGAGATTTAAGAAATAAAGTCAAATATGGGAAAAAAAAAAGAAAGATCTCAGTATGTATTTATAATATAAACCACCCAAAAAAAGAAAAATTAATCATTATTTAAAAAAATAAAAAAAATAAAATTTGTTGAAAATTTTTTACAGTGCGAAAACCAAAAAAGAGTTTAAAAGAGGCAAATTCATTTTTACTAGAATATCACATGGAATGGTGGAATGAGTGGGAGTAGAGTATCACTTCTTCATATAATGAATATAAACATATAAACATATATACGAATCTATGGTGTATATAATATGACTACAAGTGTACGATGATTAGTAGAAAGTAATAAACATTTATAAAATCACACTAAATTATTAATAAATATATTCCACACACCGTCATCCCCTTCGTTTAATTCGTTTAAATCGTTTAATTCGTTTAGACCCAATCAAGTTAAATTCTATTTTGTAAATAATAAAAAAAGAGGGACGATCGATGCGACGATTTCCTCAATGTTGGGTGTTTTTTTTTATGTGGGGAAAATGAACACATGTTCTCTTTTTGATTAATTAAAGTAAGTCTGATATATGTATATATAATGAATATAATATATACCTTAGTGGTTCTTCTACAAGTTTAAAAGTGAATTAAAATAGTTGAATTTTCTTGTTTCTTTTTTTTTTCTTGAATCAATAAGTTATCAATTGTAAATAAATAGTATACAGTTATAGAAAGAGGACCAAGAGTGGGTTCTTTCTTTTATCCTCCTTCTTCTTCAGTTTTCAGTTTGTTAGTGTTTTTTTCCTTTTTCCAGATTGAAAACAGATGAATTGTTCACACACACTTGAGTGGCACCAGCAGCAATCTCTCTTTTTATTCAACTTCATATTGATCTTTCTAACTTAGATCAATCAAATAAGAGTGAGCATATATATATATATATCTTCTTTTTTCCATTATTTTTAATTTAATCCAAAACACTACCATCTCTTGGTCTGTAATCAATACCTTGTGAATATAAATCATTACGAACATCGTCAGGTAATTTACCAACAACTCTAACGGCATATAAACCAGGAACAAAATTCTCTATTCTTAACCATTTACCAACCCATGAACCATCGGTACCGTTAGTTGCCACCAAACCTTCAAAAGTTGGTGATGTACATTCTCTAACAAGTTCATCGTTATCAACAAAATGTAACACTGATTCACAGTTTGGACAACCTTCGTTTCTAAATTGCTGTAATTTATATATTTAATTGATTTTAAATCAATTTAAAAAAAAAAAGTTAGTATGTTATATATATATAATATAATATAGTATAATCTGTTTGTAGTGTGAATCAACTTACACTCATGGATTGAACCAATCCACAGAGCATACATGCTCTGTTCAACTTTGGTGTGGGTCTTCCTCTTTTAAGTGATGATGACATGTTCTTGATATATGTACTTTATATGTCCATCTATCTACCTAATGATACAGTTAACTTACTCTTTATTCCCTTCAAACAAACATTGATTGATATCTATTCAAATTAAACTCAATTTTCTTTCTAAAGAAATCAAAGAGAGAAAGAAAAAATATCAATAATTCGATAAACACACGATCTTTCCATTTCCCTTTTGTCTTCTTTTAGTTGAAACATTATTCCACAAAGATGATAATCTATATTCATATACATATACAGATGAAGCTATCACAAAACAAATTGGAAATAGTGCAATAAATAAAAGGGAGAAATATATATATATATATATAAACATGTCACTGTTGTCAAGAACGTTTAGAGCGAGTCGAACACATTTAAGACCCACCACCTTCAATAACAGCCAAAATATCACAATTTCCCTCCATGCTTCTTCAATCAAACAATCCCAAACTAGACAATTCTCAATGGAACCAATCTATGACGTTTTAAACGTTGGTTCTGACCACCTATCACTATTACATGCACAATTGGGACTCCCATGGTGGGCATTTATTCCACTAGCCACCATCACTTTAAGAACGTTTGTCACGTTACCTATTGCCATATATCAAAGAAAGGGACTTCAAAAGCAAAACGAACTACGACCAATAGTCAATGCAATGTCACCTGTTTTGAAAGCCAAACTGGCGTCATCTGCACAATCCGAACAATTGAAAAGATTAGAAAAACCTAATCTGGTACCAATCAAATCAGAGACCGAACAATTAACAGCTCAGAAAATTGTGATTTTGGCAGCAAAGGAGAAAATGAAACGTCAACGTCGGATTTTCAAAGAAAATGGTTGTCAATCTTGGAAGTTTATGTTGTTACCTACTATTCAAATCCCTTTATGGATCTCAATGTCTTCAATTTTTAGAATCTTGACAGGTTGGTCCAATATCGGTAACAAACCAATAGACCTTTCATTAACCACCGATGGGTTTTTACATATACACGATTTAGCTATCAGTGATCCATATTTTGTCATGCCTGTGATACTAGGATTAACAGCTTTAACCAACGCTGAATGGAATTTCAAGACGGCAGATCTAATGAAGTTGACAACAAGAGGTGTTAAAAATTCTTTGAGACCTACTGCTTTTGACGTTATTATCAATTTATCAAGAGCTTCTATTGTTTTCATGTTGGTTTTATCAACACAGGCTCCTGTTGCTTTGGTCATTTATTGGATCAGTTCAAACATGTACTCGTTGGCACAAAATTTGATCTTGGATAAAGTGTTGCCAATTCGTTATACTCCATACAAGAGATTCCAAAGTTCTTCAAAATTGGCTCCAGCTGCAGTTTCTTTAGTCAAGTACTAAAAAAAGCAGACAACTTGTCCTTATATTGATTAATATCCGTCGTGTATATATATAGTACATAGTGTCATCGTTTATATATATATATATATATTTACAATTTTTTTCATAAAAGAAATAATGTCCAAATTTTTAATAATTCACTTAGTTTTAATTGTTCTTAAGTATGAAAATCCCCTTTTCCCAACAAAACCTATCGAAAATCTCACCCAATTTATCAGACTCTATAAAACTCAATACAACCTCCATACTTGGAACACAAGGTGTACAGTTTTCAATGTTTGTTGTGATCATCATTGAGTCCTGTGTGATGCATGATCCAAACACCACCTCTGATTCATCATCGTATGGACTTGAACTATAGTTACATATTATCCCATACCGTTCCACCGTACTTTTAAGCCTAACCAATCTACCAACTTCATAACCATCTGGAATTTTTACTTCTATAGATGAAAATGATGACGAAAGGTTCACGGGATGATGATTGTATATATCATGAAACTTTTCTGATAATAAACGCATCCCCATATCTTGGAATAAATAGTATAGCCCACAGTGTATGAACGGTGACATTGATTCAAACCCTTGATCATTGTGAAATTCAGGTAGCGGCGTGCTTGGATTGCTATCCATTATTGAATGGATACGAAACAAGCAATCACCAAGAAAGTTAAACAATTTGGCATCTTCTTTAAAATATTGTTCAGTTCCAATAATTTGTTTTTGGAATCCTTTCAAGAAAAATGGGTCGTTTGAATCTTTATTGATTCTATTTCTTGCAATTAAAGTGTATCTAGGTGGATAAGTCGATCTATCATGTAAAACAAATGGTTCGTAACATCCAGGTTTAGATATGCTGTATAGTTGCTTGTAACTAATGTTATTAGATGTTGATCCTCGATCACCCAAATGTCTCATCCAGTCCGAAGCCATGATTGTTAAATCCAGCCTTTTTTGTTCATTTGGAGCGTCACTTGAATCCATGACTGCCAGCCAATCAGTATCTTGAATTGTAATCTTGTTGTTAATAAACAACAATTTACTAGCACACCCTGTGGCCGTTTGGTTCTCTTTCTTTTTTTTAGTTTCATCATGTATGTATAAACTGGCACTATACGAACTCATTTCAGTCTTGACTGGGTACTTGAAATAACGGCAAAGTTTCTCCAGAATCGCAGTTAAAAACACCTGATTGTTCGGTGTATATGACGCATACACTCTCGTTATGAACGAGCTTTCAGTTAACAAGTCACTTTCAGCAGCGAACTTGTTGGAATTAAGAAACGTATTGCTGGATAATGGTTCAGCTTGTTCTCTAATACAAACGTTCAAATCACGAGCTAAATCAATGACCAAATCAGTAGTTGATTTCCCTTCAATGTAATTTTCATCGTACCTATTGTGATGTTTCCTAATAGTAGATTCAAGAACACGATTTCTAATTTTAATAAACTCGTAATAATATGGATCAACTTGACTTAAAGTAACCAAAAATTCTTCCATGTCGTTAACCGGTAATGAACAGTGATTCAAGTTTTGTGAAGGAAAAGAGGAAGCAATGTTGAAAACTAACCTACAAACGTTCCTATATCGTATCGATTTCAACAATTCACTGGCCAAATAAATAATTCGTATATTGGATAACCTTGAATTCAAATGATCTGTATAAGTACCGACAGTGTACCCACCTACACTATCATCAATATGTGATTTGTTCAAATGTTGGGTCAGTCTAATCAACTCTGGGATATACTCATCTTCATCACGATAAACTTTCTGTAAAACATTCAAAAACTTGTGTTTATCAATGGCACTGGAACCTGTTCTCAAATCATTCAAAAATTGTCGTATTTGAGTGTCCTTTTTAGATCTATAATTGTACATTTCGTAATAGAATGTAGGGCTATTATCCAGATGATGATTGCTATTATTATTATTTTTAAAATCGGTGTTACTAAAATCATCGACATATCCTTCTTGATACCATGTTTCGAGAATAATAGCCTTCCAAGTATCATTACTGGATGCAATTTTGCAACTTTGTTTGCTGGCTTGCATCATGCTGAATATATCACTGGGTGATAGTTGTCGAAGCACTATACTCCATATTTCAATTGGAAAGTCGGTCAATACGTTGATCTTTGAAGTTGTAACATTGGACATTTGATCGACTATCTTTTTAGTAGTATAGCAATGTTGGTCATGTATTGACCGTTATAATGTTTAACTATTCTCTTTGCAATGTTTTGTAGATGGTTCTATTAACTCTATTTTATAGTTACAAGTATAAAGCATACTGAAAAAAAAAAAACCATATAAAATAAATTCGGCGCTTCAAAAATAGTGTTGGAATCCAAAACACAAAAAGATGAGGTCGATTTGATAGCAACTCCGGCCGTTGTTTGAAATAAAATATATAATAACAGTAAAACTACAAAATTCTTTCTTTTCAAACATTTCTAATTTATCTAATATGAAAATTTAATTTTATACTTACTGGTTATGTTTCTAACGGTAGATTGTTTCAGCAAAACTATCTCTGGTGGTATGGTTCGTTTTTCATAATAATCCCCCACACAGCCCAAATTGGGATCCTCCCCCCCTGTTTGATGATGGTGTAAGGTGTGGGTGGACCTTTGGAGTTTGCTACGACAACATGATAGTGGTGCTAATGATAGGTATAAACACATCACTCCTCGTTCTGTTTTGTATCGTGGTTGTGATGTGAAACTGATAAGATATGTAGTTTTGTCAACAAAGAAATAACTAGTAGTTTTCTTCCAATGAATCTTGGAATCTTTTTAGTTGTGAGTTTCTGAAGATTGTATTTTTTGTCGTAAGAATTTTAGAAATGTGGGTAAATAAGACTAATTTCCAAAAAAAAAACACAGATACACTTAAAAAAATAACATTGAATTGATTTAATCTAAGAAGTAGAAAACTATATAATATGAAAAAGTACAAAGAGAAAGAAAGAAAGAAAAAAAAAGACTCGTTAACCGTAGAGATAAACAATTCATCCCCTTCCATCAAAGCGCAAAAAACAACGAAGGAGAAGAATGTGCAAAAAAAAAAATGAATGCAAAAATCAATAGAATAAAACAATCAAGTTAAAAAAATATTGAAATAGTAAATACAAATATATATATATATAGGTATATATGCTGCTTATTCGGGCCGTAGTGGTTTCATAATTTCGTCATATAGCAATCTTTTAAGTTCTAAAAGACTCAATTCATCCTTCTTTTTATCGAAATCAAAGAAATCATCGGGGATTTTTTCAGCAGCAGGTTCGTCATTAGGTTCATGATAAAATGCAACGTAAGGATGATTCAATGCTTCTTCCACCGTGAGTCTCTTTTTAGGATTGAAAGTCAATAACTTCTCCAAAAGATCAACGGCTTGTGCACTGGCATTAGGGAACAATCCGTTAAAAGATTTCTTCTTTCTAAATGGTAACGTTCTGATATATTCTTTGGCTCTTCTGGATTTAATAGAGTTGTAATCTTCCATCAACGGGGTGCCCAACACATCGATAATGAGCCATAATTGGTTATGGTAATCAGTTCCAGGGAATAATGGTTTCCCAGAAAGCATTTCAGCCAATATACAACCAACGGACCAAACATCAATGGCAGTTGTATATTCTTGGAAAGTAAGCATGATTTCAGGGGCACGATACCATCTTGTAGCAACGTACTCTGTCATGAAACCAAAATTGTCTTCTTGAGAGGCAGCGGATCTGGCTAATCCAAAATCACAGATTTTCAAGTCACAATTGGAGTTTAACAATAAATTGGATGGTTTCAAGTCTCTGTGTAAAACGTTGGCGGAATGTAATGCTTTCAAAGCTCTTAGTGTTTGGTATATGAAATATTGACAATGATTATCACTCAGTTGTTGTGTTCTAATGACTCTATGGAGATCCGTTTCCATTAATTCTTGAATAAGGTACACTTCATTAAAACTTTCAAAATCGTATGGGATTTGAATGTCTAATATTCCTATTATATTTTCATGGTTGAAATGTTTCAACAATTTTAATTCTCTAAGCGTTCTTAGACAAAACATTGATCTTTCAAAAGGTTGAATTTTCTTAATGGCAACTTTTTGTTGTGATGGTCTATAAATGGCAGAACAAACGATACCGTAGGCACCTTCTCCAACAATGTCCTTAATCTCGTAGTAATCACTGACATTGAAAGTTATCTGAGTTTGGGTCATTCTCTGCATGCTATGACGGGTGTGTTGTTAATTTTTGTGGGGGGCTTTCTATTACAGATGTTGTGTAATCTATTTAATGCAAATTTTGGGGTATAAAGGAACGTAAATTGTAATATGTTTCTTTTTTAACTATTACAAGTACAGGGAAGGTGTGGTGATTGAAACGATGATATAGTTAAAAAAAAAAAATACGTGAAAGGAATGCCAGCGTATAAATTAGTTTTTTTGAATTCAACGGGGATTTAAATGTATAAAATAAAAATCTTGATGAATTGATTTAACTAAATGGATAACTGTATAATTTTAGAACAATTAGATGATCTGAAAAGTAAGACCAAGTACTGTTGAAGTGGTGTAAATTATAGAGCAACAGAATGTGTTGAACTGGATAATATGTATGAATGGACAAATTGGATTGATAGATATATATGCACATTAGTTTGATAATGAAATAATTAGTAGTCAGAGCAATTTTATTTGGTTTTCAAATCTGTCTCAGATTGCAATTTTTCTCGCGCCTGTTTTTAGTTTACGCGCGCGGTTCCGTCTTCTTCTACTGCGTGGCCCTGTGTGTCTCTCTCCGGTAGGCGTACGCGAAGACTGTACGAGCGAGTTCGTGCCGCCCCTGTTTATGAGACTTTTGCAGTCTCTGGTTTTGAAACAAAGCTTTGTATGCAGATCCTGTCTTGACTACAACAAAGACAAACATGAAATAGGTAAGGTGGAAAGTTAGATAAATCACTGCCACGTTTGATTATAATCTATTGTATACAAACCAAAGAAAAGAAAAGAAAAAGTATGGTAATATCTTATTAACTAACTGATCAGAAGATGTATTTAAGGGGGGCGGGATCTTGCTCGCATTTTAAGATCTTATGATGTGATATTGAATATTGAAAAGTAATCGTATCAGTAAAAGTTGAAGCTAACTATTCATGAGCCCATATTGGCCCAAAAAACTTGAATCTGTTTTTTTTGCTACTTATCAACGGTATTTTTTTAAAAAAAAACCTGTTAATTAATTCTGGGCAAAGGCTACAAAGGACTTGATTTTATGTTACTTATTAGATCTCAAGAAACGTAAATCTTGATAGGTATTTTTTAACAAATCCATCGCTATTTTTGTTTTCATTTTTTGTATTTACATCTAAAAAATATAGGATAGTAACAGCAGCTATCTATAGAATGATACATAGATAAAGAAAACTAATAGTTGAAAGAGAAAAAGAGAGACACGAATGTGTAATAATGAATGCCTCCTGTTAAGGTCTTTGACACCAACAGCTCCTAATGAGCTATATATGAAATGTAAAAACAGAACTCTATTCAATTCCATTTTTGCTCTGATTTAGTCGTTTTTCACAAACCAATCATTAATATATGTTTAATGAAATCAAACTACATTCAACCGAACCTACTAACTTCAAACAAGATGGCGAAAAGTCTTTATTTCAACATCTTAACTATCTTGAACAGGAAAGATAAACGTGAAAAATAAGGGCACTCTTTTCTATTTTAAGCGACTTGCATGACGTGTGTGTAAGCTACAATAAAAGATTCACTCGTTTTGGGAAATATGCTCAGGTACCGAATCTATAGAATTGTAAACGGGTCTAATCAATATTTCTACATACCTATATTCATTCATCTTATCATCACCATCATACATATATATCCATTCAATTCATTGAGGAATAGATACACAACACATATCAACCCTAGCTTTTGATAAGTTTACAAAAAGAATTTTATTGAAATCCCTAAAACCTAGTAGTGAGAAGATGAACTATTATTGGGGAGTAAGGGGGGGTGTCTCTTTAGGTCATGAATTTGAACTTACATGTAATATCTCCGGTCATAAATTTAAAGGAACACGATTTGGAAGTGGTTAGTACGACTATAAAGTATAAGAAGTAATTATACTAATTGTATCATAACAATGCTGCAATGCATTTTGCAGTCAGCTGTTTCTAAGGGAAAAAAAAAGACAACACAGGACATTCCAGGTTGAGGCAGGAGTCGTGACTCACTCTATTATTCTCATTGAATAAAATAAATGCATCCTTACCCAGACAATAAGTTATTGTTCCTTTGAAGATCTTTTTTTCGGCACTTTATAAAAGCTAAAGCACGTGACAATTACCAAGGGTTCCAAGCCCTCGCGCATTTTGCTCTTGAAAATATTTCTCTCGTAACAATTTGGACAATTGTGAAAAATTTTGTGTGATTGACCCTCTCTTGATTTTAACAATGTCCTTATATTAGTGTTTAACTTAGTATTTACAAAACAGGCTCTTTTATAAAAAAAATTACAGTTATCCAAATCAATAACATACATAAATACCCAAAATGGTTGCTAACATTTCCAAAACTAGAAAGCTTGTCGCTGATGGTGTCTTCTACGCCGAATTAAACGAATTCTTCACCAGAGAATTACCAGAAGAAGGTTACGCTGGTGTTGAAGTTAGAATTACTCCAACCAAGACCGAAGTTATCATCTCTGCCACCAACACCCAACAAGTTTTAGGTGAAAAGGGTAGAAGAATCAAGGAATTAACTTCTTTAATCCAAAAGAGATTCAAGTTTGCTCCAGGTAACATTGTTTTATTCGCTGAAAGAGTTCAAGAAAGAGGTTTATCCGCTGTTACCCAATGTGAATCCTTAAAGTTCAAGTTATTAAACGGTTTAGCTGTCAGAAGAGCTGCTTACGGTGTTATCAGACACGTTATGGAATCTGGTGCTAAGGGTGTCGAAGTTGTCATCTCTGGTAAGTCCAAGGGTGCTAGAGCTAAGGCTATGAAGTTTGGTGACGGTTTCATGATCCACTCTGGTCAACCAGTTATTGACTTCATTGATGTTGCTACCAGACACGTCTTATTGAGACAAGGTGTTTTAGGTATCAAGGTTAAGATTATGAGAGACCCAGCTACCAACAAGAGCGGTCCAAAGGCCTTACCTGATTTCGTTAACGTTTTCGAACCAAAGGAAGACCAACCAGTTGAAAAGCCATACGTCAAGGACTACAAGCCAGCTGCTGCTCCAGTTGCTGAAGAAGAAGTTGTTGAAGAAGCTGCTCCAATTGAAGCTTAAATTTGTTTTTGAAAAAGGATCTTTTTTTATTTATATTAATATATTGATTGCGCTAATATCTCTTTTTTAAACTTTATTTATTCTTTAATAAACGGGTTTTATTAACTTAAGACCCTTTTTTTTCCAAAAATATATTAAGTTATTTTGTAGTGAATTTTTTTTTTTAATTTTAACAAATTACGTAGTGAAGGGATCACACACCACAGACAGATCATGCCTACTATGCTTACTACTCGACTGTTTACTCAAACTACGCTATTTCACTGCCGATAATTTTTTTTTTCAAATATCTATTATTATTATGACATGAAAAATGCAAATATTAAATTAAGTAAAAAGGTTTTATACAATAACCTTGTCTATAAATAAGATCCATCGTTTTTTTCTATCTAATTAAAAATAAACAGAAAAGAGGGTGAACGAGTTTTTTTTTTTTTTTTTTTTTTTTTATTTTTTTTTTTTTTTTTTTTTAATCGACCCAAGCATATGGACTTCTTTCTCTTAAATTCTTACCATACTTATAGAACAAGAATGGAACTGGTGTCAAGCACAAGGCAATCAAACCCAATAACAAACTTGCATAATGAACACCTAAAGATTGATACAATTGCAAACCAAACAATGGGAAGATAGCAGCCATTGAACATCTTGTGAACGTGTTTGCAGCAGCAGCGGAAGCGGCGTACAATCTGTAAGCATCAGCAGTGTATGTGAAAATACCAGAGATGATTAAACCTGTGGACAACCCAAACAAACCAGAAGCGATAATGGCACCGATCCAATGGCATTGTTTGTAAGTGGTGAATGCTAAAATGATCAATGAAACAGGTGCCGTGATACCACCTGTGATTAAAGATGGGAATCTGTATTCTGGTTCTGGCTTACCATTCTTTTCAGATAGTTGTAAGTATAATCTACTGAAGTATCTGGAAGACAATGAAGATAAGCACATACCAACAGTCATACCAAGGAATGCTAAACCTTGTTGGGCTGTATTGAAACCGTAAACTGTTCTGAAAGTGTATGGGATGGAGACGAAGAACAAGTAAACAATACCAAGGATTAAACCTGAATAGAAACATAAAACGGTCATCATTGGATCTCTAAGTAAAACCATTATTGGTCTCTTTGGAGCACTTAGTATGGATCTAGTGACTGTGATACCTGATTGTTCTAAAGCTGCAAACAATTCTTTGTTACCGGTTTCTTCTCTTAGTTTAGCGGCTTTCCATTTAGTTAACACCGGTTTATAAGTTTCAGGAACAACAAGAACCATCATAACAAACAATGTACCTGTTAAAATTAACAATGAATAGAAAGTCCACATGTATTTTGAACCGGATGAGTATTGAGTGACAATACCGGCTAATAAAGGACCCAGACTAGGACCTAAGAATGGGCAAAGTGAATAGATTGTTAATGGGATTCCAATTGTTTGTTTGGTGAAGATGTCGGAAATAGTACCTGGAGCCACAGATAGAAACACAGAACCAAATAAACCTGTCATGTATCTACTGAAGATCATGCAACCGTAATTGTGAACAAAACAAGTGATGACTTGGAAAACAATACATAAGAATAAACCTGAAATGTATGTTTTTCTTCTACCGTACAATTCACTCAATGGGGATAAGAATAATGGACCACAAGCCATACCGAAGATATAGAATGAAACACCAAGAACGAAAAGTTCATGTGAAACACCGTATTTTGCTTGCAATGGTGAAATTAAAGACCAACAACTTGATAGTAAGCAAATATCTAAACCAATAAGTGCCAAAGTGATTGTGATTAACCATTTTCTCCACAATGGTAACTGTAACATATCGTATTCATCACCATCTTCTAAAAACACTTCATTTGGATCTATAGTATCTTCAGATTCTGCATCATCAGCAACAGCATTGAAATTGTCTTCTGGTTTTCTACTTGATTGTCTCGATAAGTTATCAATGTTGTATTGATCTGGGTATAAACTGTGAATACTGTTACGTCTTTCTAATTCTTGGAAACTGTCTCTACGACTGTTCAACTTCTTTGGTAAGTCATTTTCATTGATATTGTGAGGGTTTAAATCTTCAATTGCTAATGGATCCATAAGGGAGGATGAAACACTTCCTATTGATTTCATATCAGCACCTGATGCGGATGAGCTTGATAATGAATCTGCATCGTGGCCATTATTATTTGATTGTAAACTTTTTTCATCTAATACAGAGTCAGACATTTTGTTTTATTATTATTATTATTATTATTACTATTTGAATATCTAATAACTATCTATAGTTTTCAGTAATGTCTATTTTTTGATCTCTCAAACTATCTGGATAAGAAATAAGAAAATTTATCTGATCCATTTATAAAACATATTAACAAATTAAGAATTCACGGTAATTATACTTCTTTATATAAAATTTGCCAAATCAAAACAATCCACATGTTTAAAACATACCACTCTCAACTCCATTAGCTGTTAATCATATTAAAGAGGAGACTCTCTCGAAAAAGGAAAAAGAAATAAGGGCAGTTGATAAAGGAGGTAATCAGAATATCTCACGATATTTTTCCGGGAGAATTACTCCGATTTCACCCGTTGCATCTCATCGCATCGCACCCCAACTCTCTGGAAGCATGCTTCCGTTATAACAACCCATCCATCCACCACAGCCGGATAAATACCGCGTACGGCTGAATTTTTTTACAGAGATCAGTTCACTGATGAGAACATTAAAGAAGGCAAAAAATTCTAACACCCGATTGAATACGAGAGAGGATGAAGTTTATCCGGAAGATCTTCTTAGGTATTACAATAAGGGGATAACAGACTCTCTTGTAACCGAAAGGTTTTAAAATATAACACCAAGACTTAATAAATTACTTTTAATAATAGTACAATTATGCATTAATATAAATGTATACTTGTTTATAGCACAAATCAAAACACGTACCGATGACTCCTTTCTTTACTAGCTTTCCAGAAGAAGAATGACGTTCCAATAGATACAAAAAAACACACACACATCCACTCAATAATCGGAAGCTAGCAGTCAATATCCGGTTTGAAATCTCTTAACATAATCCGTCACTGAAAAAAAACAAAAATCACCACCATAATTCCAAATATGATATATTAGTTATTATTCTAAAAAAAATAATAAATCATCACCAGTAAAAAATAAAAGAATAAAAAAAAAAAACCATTCGTTTCTTTTTTAACTCCTGACGAGCGTATAGAATCAGTAGAGTCATATGACCTTTGGCTCTATCAGTACTGATAACAGTATCTCTAATTCAACTATGGACACAGGTGTGTTAAATGATTAAGATCTATAAATCGATTATTCATTAATCAAGTAGAAACTTTAATACAAGAATACTGTGTAGTTGGGCGTTAAAAACAGCACATGTAAAAACAAAAAAAATTAGTGCATTTTTCTTTTTTGTTTTTGTTTGGCAGATTAAATACGCCCCTTTCCAACAAAACTTACTAGTTTTGCAACATGGAAAAAGAAAAATTGTAATTATCTGTAATTATGATCTACAAGAAACTACAAACTTTACAGTATTCGAATGGTGATATACCATTGTAAAACGTGTATTTGATTCAAGTTGATCTGTTGATCCTGCACTAGATTCGCAACTTTTTTTAAAATCTACATCTGAATAACCCAATTACTCAACGTTTCCCTCAAAACAGTGAACAATACTCAGGCAATTTAAAGACAACAACAATAAGAGTATAAATAATAGCTAAATTATAGTGAATCTATTTTGAAGTCATAAAATGCAAGGGGTGAAAACAATAGGTAAAAAAAATAATTCAATTTAATTCCTCATTTGGATCCATTGAACTTGAGCGCAGCCTTTTGACTATGAGCGTGGGAATCAATCTTTGTGGCCAAAAGAAAGAGTTCAAAGGCTCTCTAACCAAGACCCAGCCATAATCGTTCCCACACCCAAGACTACTGGGTGGGAATCAATTTTGCTAATCAGTAATATACACTACAGTTGATACACATCATTCAACTGAAAAATCTTCATTTTAAGAACTAGTATCAGACAAGGAACAACAAAATACAAAACCATATACATATTGGAATATAAGATAGAGTAGAAATCAACAAAAGCAAAAAGTAATTCCGAAAATCCGTAAAGATATGCATGACTAAGCATATATATATATAACAACAGAAATTTTTATAAACAATAAAAGAAAAAAGGCACACACACACACACTCAACTTGGAAAAGAAAACAGCTAAGAACAAAAAGAAGTATAAAAACAGAGGAAGAGGAGGAGCAGGAGGAGGGGAGTAAAAAAGTTTAAACAAAAAAAAAAGAATTCATATCTTGTATACAAATTTAAGCTAATCAAACAAAACAAATATAAGTTATAAAACATAAGTATTCAATAATCACAACGACTTATTAAACCAAAACCAAAAATAGGAGAAATTAAAAGGCAAGTAAGAATTTTTCAAAAAATGGAGAGACCTCAGAACAAGAAACCTGAAAAGGAAAAAAATGAAAAAAAAACATGACCTTAAATAACGATACTGTATTTATATCATTGAGGATAAGTGTAAGTTTTTTTTAAAAAAAGGACACACCGGTAGCATTTGCTTAACGAAAACGTGAATCAAAAGAATAACCGAAACATTAGCAAAATATCATAATAAAAAGGGGCAAAAAGAAAAAGGTAAACTCATTCATCTTGTTCTTCCATTTCTTCTCTTCTAGCTCTTTCTCTTTCATAAAAACCGTATAATGAGCCTAAAGCCTTTTCAATATTGGATTGGGAACCAGTTAATCTGAAAACTCTCTCACCTGAATCGTTATCTTCGGCATCAATTTCAATTGTACAACTAGAAGTTCTTCTAATTTCTTGAATTCTAGAACCTCTCTTACCAATCAAAGCACCAACAAATTCACTTGGGAAACTAGCAGATTCAGTGGTTTCTTTGCCAATACTTGCTGAGTTACCATCAGAACGTGAGCCATTGGGTCTTCTTGGACCAGATGATGATGATGATGAATCACCCCTATATGTTGCATTACGTGGAGATGGAGTGTAATAAACAGTAGTAACAACACCGTGATAGTCATTTAATAAACATTTGGAGATAACACCTAATGCTTCCTTCAAGTTTTCAGCAGTACCTTGAACTTCAACGATTCTTTCAGTCGAGTTTTTCAAATAATCTTTAGATGCAACCATCTTAACGTTGTAGTTGGCTTGAATAGCCTTTATTCTAGCACCACCTTTACCAATTAAAGTACCCATTTGAGAATGTGGAATCAACAATCTTAAACTTAAAGTTTCAGAGTAGTTTGGATCTAATGGTGACAGAGGAGCACATAAAGCCTTTAATGGGAAGAAACTATAACTGATTAAAGAAGTTGGATCAGAACCGTTCGCAGAGGCGCTATGAATGGCTTGGACGTTAGAATCGGTGATTGCCTTGGCAAATAAAACTAATGATTCCGGAACGTTATCAACGATACCAGTGATGGTTAAAATACGATCAATACAACCATCAACAACCTTGGAAACACCAGCTTTAACAGTGGTTTCATCTCTGACTTTAGTGATACAGTCACCGTTTTTACCGATGATGGCACCGGCTTCTCTTCTGGAAACTAAAATTCTGTAGGTGATAAGAGTTTTACCAATGTCAACATCGGTTGGTAAAACGTCGCCTTCCGAGTTTGATTCGGAGACAAAATTGTTGTCAAATAAGGATTCTGAAGTAGTCATTATTAGTAGAATTTAATTATTTTCGGATTTAAATGTGTACAATGGGGACTGAATTTCAATAAATTTTCTTTCCGGATGTGAACGAAAATGGAGAAAATGCGATGGGTATGGATTAGACACTGAGATGTTGTTGAAATTGTTGTCTAATACTTAACTGATTCAAAAAAAATTATAGATTTGGTGATTGGTTTTCCAATGGATCTATAGTTTGGGTGCTAATGAGAAAGTTTGGGTTGAATGTGAATCAGGAGGATGTGGGTAAGGTGGGAATTGGAAAGGAAGGATGGAGAAAATTAAAGTTGATGGGAATTGTGTGTATGGAATTGGGGAGAATAAGAACAAAAGGTGGAACAACTATTCGGTTATCTTTAGTTTTGATATTCTAAGAGTGCAATTGAATGTAGTATCTTGTAGGGATCTTTAAAAGGGCAAAAAACATAGAGATTAAAGGCTCTCTCTCCATCACATTGATTGAACTTTTTTACTCTCTTCAAGTCCAACTCGAAATTACAATAGACGTTCAACTTGAGCCAATTTCGACTGTTTTTTTGGTCCCAGTTGTACCCAGAGGCGTCGATTTTTACAAACGCCCGGGAAAAATTTTCACGTCGATCGACTGTAACGTTGCTGTTCGCAATTTGCTGGGCGGTGCACGGATGTAGTGGCCCTCATATATTACCTATTAATCTAAATTTGTGGGGATAAGTATCCCTACTAAATGATCATTTTACTGGTGATTTTAAATCTCATTAATCTTTAAATTACACATCAACAAAAAACAAAAAAAAAAAAGCACTCAAATTCAATATCGCTAAACCTCAAAGACCGTAGTCATCTTCCATTTCAACGGTTCATCATATTCCGACCGTGGTTGTGTCATTGTAGCTTTCTTAACTTCAATCATACTTTCATACTTTCTTCTTTCAATAATATTAACAAACCTGAACGTTCTTGTTAGTTCTTCATTGTTTTCATTGTACTTAGAATAAAAAGTTTTGTTGTAAGTTTTCAAATCAATAACCATTTGATCATCGTCCTGTTTAGTTTGAAACATGGTTTCATCGACTTGATCATCGACATCTATCTCATCTTCAACTTCAACAACTTCTTGAATCGTTGGCTCTATAGCTTCCATTTTTAATCCATTTGCAGAAGTCATGCTGTTCACTCTCTTATGACCACCAGCAGTGAGTGAAACACCGGATAAACCAGCGGCGCCTCCTGAAATTAGTGACGATCTACGACTCATTTCAGCAAAACTACCGATTCTTTGAAATGGAGAAGCTAATGGCTTCAAAAACAGCGATTTGTTGATTGATTTGTATAATCGTTTAAGCAAGATGTTGATCATTGATTCAGGAGACGGTTTCTGATTGTCGATTGACCAAGCTATCCATTTCTTGTCTTCAATAGGGATCAACTTTGATGGATCTGCTGGGTCAACCGTCTTTAAATGTTGAGTGTATGCGTTAGCATCAACAAAACAGATAATGAAACCAGATTTCAAATATAGGCCTGTCTCCTCCATGATAATATCAACTTCAATTAATTTATCATCCTGTGAGGCATTGTCAACCATTATTGGTCCTCCATATGTATTCAAGTTTAGTTTTGGTTTTGGTTGCGGTGAAACGTAAAAATTACCTAAATTCAATAAAACAAATTTGCCATGTGGGACCAAGTAATTGATATTAGTGGGTGGAAAGAAACTCAACAATTCTTCTTGTGTGTCTGTTTTCAAAACTTTGAAATTCATACTTCCTAATCCCAAAGCATTTTGAATTACTATTCCACATGACAAATTGTACAAATCACTAGATAACTTGATTGTCTTTTTGTATTTAACCAGATATGTTTTATTAATATGCAATAAATTTCTACTGACGTACGATTGCGGTTCATCAATCTCATAATCTTGATATTCAACAAACAACCGTCTATTCTTGAAAACACCATAAACCAACTTCCATGAATCTTTCACATAGTTACAATTAACAACTTCCTTTGGTGTCATTTGTCTTCTTATTTGTATATCTGGTTCATAACCTTCAAGCTGATAATGGTTTGCAATCATCACCCTTAAATCATGGCGCCAATAATCAAAGGATGCAATGTAGTCAACTAAATACGGAATGTTGTACATTGCTATGTTGTATATGATATCGTTACCCATTTCATTAACTAGTTTTTCGGCGTAGTAATCATTATATAAGAAGTAACATGTCTTGCAAGTTGCTTTCAACTCATTTGGGACCAATTTGAATATTGTATTTAGAATCTCGATTGGCAAGTCAAGTAAAGATTCAACTTTTTGATTCTTTGAATTTACAAAACTTGGTTGTCTAAATAAAATTTCCATAGTTTGATGTAGCTAATGATTCTTGTGGTATTAGTGTATGGTTGTGTCTTATTTTTGGATTAATTGATGTATATTGTTCTAATTATTATAATCTCTGGAGAACAACAAAAAGTAATATCTAAAATTGAGATTAACAAGGAAACAGTAATAATGGATGATATTAACAAAAAATGAACGAAGATGGATATAAGACTCCTATTAATTTTACATTAAACCTATTCTCTGTTTTTCCTCAACTATTGAATGCTTACAAGGAAAAAAAGCATAACCAGTATTTATTCATTATCTTATGTATAAACATAGGTACAAAGCTCAAAAAAAATAAATATATGCGGAGAGTCTTTGTGTGCATTAAACCTTTAAACCTGGAGACTATTAAATGACGTCACGCCTAATTCAGTTACTTTTACTGTCTAAGTTATCAAATAGTGTATAAAATATGGATGATAAAACAATACAACTAAAACATGAAAACATGAAAACATGGAAACAGGGGAATTATGATAAAGTGGGAAAAAACTAGCATTTAGTGATGATAAGTTAAATAATAAAAAAAAAAGAAGCATTAGTCCATCAGGATGGAACTTAAATCAAAGAAGAAATAAAAAGGTAGAAGTACTGAAGTTAAATAAAAATCACAACAACAACAGAATAAAAGAAAGAGGGAACAATTGACAAAAGGAAAAACGAGATAGAGTGGAAACGAAAAGTGTATAAAAGAAAGAATTAATCACAAAGATTATATACTCTCTAAACAAAAAACGAAAAAATAAACACACAGTAAATTTATTCAATTTTTATTTTTATTTTTATTTTTATTTTTATTTTTATTTTTATTTTAAGTAATGAAGTTGTCAAAAAAAAAACAATTAAGCTTCAATCACAGGAGCTTCTGATTCTTCACCAGTGGATCTTTCTCTGTCGTAGAATTCAGCTAAAATCTTTGGAGAAACTCTGTTTAACATTTCCTTTGGATAAATTCTTAATAATGACCAAGCTTGATCCAACGATTCAAAGACAGTTCTGTTTTCGTAAGCACCTTGGGCAATGAAAGTCTTTTCGAACTTTTCCAAGAATTCTAAAGATAGCTTATCTTCGGTAGACAAAGCTTCTTCACCAACAACGGCCTTCATGGCAGCAGCATCTCTACCAATAGCATACTTGGCATATAATTGATTGGAAACATCACCGTGGTCCTTTCTGGTCATACCTTCACCAATGGCAGACTTCATTAATCTTGATAATGAAGGTAAAACGTTAATTGGTGGGTAGACACCTCTGTTGTGCAATTGTCTATCGATAGAAATTTGACCTTCGGTAATATAACCAGTTAAATCAGGAATAGGATGAGTGATATCATCGTTAGGCATGGTTAAAATTGGAATTTGTGTAATGGAACCGTTTCTACCTTCAACTCTACCAGCTCTTTCATAAATGGTAGACAAATCGGTATACATGTAACCTGGGTAACCTCTTCTACCTGGAACTTCTTCTCTAGCAGCAGAGACTTCTCTCAAAGCATCGGCATAAGAAGACATATCTGTTAAAATTGTTAAAACGTGTCTTTCGGTTTGGTAAGCTAAATATTCAGCGGTGGTTAAAGCCAATCTTGGAGTGATAATTCTTTCAATGGTTGGATCGTTAGCCAAGTTCAAGAATAAGGAAGTTCTTTCTAAAGAACCATTTTCTTCGAAATCTTGCTTGAAGAATCTTGAAGTTTCCAAGTTAACACCCATAGCAGCGAAAACAATGGAGAAATTTTCTTCATGACCATCATGGACATCCTTAGTTGGTCTAACTAAACCAGCTTGTCTACAAATTTGAGCAGCAATTTCGTTATGTGGTAAACCAGATGCAGAGAAAATTGGAATCTTTTGACCTCTAGCAATAGAGTTCATGGTATCAATAGCAGAAACACCAGTTGAGATCATTTCTTCGGGATAAATTCTGGCGTATGGGTTAATTGGAGAACCGTTAATGTCTAAGTAATCTTCAGCGAAAACTCTTGGACCGTTATCGATTGGTCTACCAGAACCATCAAAGACTCTACCTAACATATCTTCAGAAACTGGGATCTTCAAGTTTTGACCAGTGAATTCAACTCTGGTTTTCTTAACATCGATACCGGAAGTACCTTCAAAAACTTGGACAATGGCTCTGTCACCTTTGACTTCTAAAACTTGACCAGCTCTGATGGTACCATCTGGTAAAGTTAAGTTGACAATTTCGTTGTATCTTGGGAATTTAACCTTTTCTAAAATGACCAATGGACCATTAACACCACCAACAGTGTTATAACTGATACGTGGCTTAATGTTGAAACCTTCAGTGACGGCCTTCTTGTTTAAATCAACTATAATAAATGTGGAGTGAAGAAAAAAAAATATAATGTTAGTAATTTGATTTGTATTGAGAGTTTTGACAGCTCTTGTCGTGGGCTTGTTGCATTTCAATTTCAGTAAAACTATTACGTACATAATTCTTTGTCGGATAACATTTTTTTTTTGATGTGATTAGTGTCTAGTATATGTATATGAGATGTTGATAATATTATACTAGTAAAATTAATATATCTATATTTGAGATCTTGCAAATAAACTGAGAAGTGATATTAAGTGTGATTGATATATACAGTCAATTGATGCAGCAAGGAAAAACAAAAATGACACGATTGAATTGATAAATAATTCTAAACTTTTCAATGATACAAGTTAGGTTAATATGTTGGCAATATATGACCTGCTTTAGATGAATTTAGAGTGGTCAGTGAGTGCGATAATTGTCAAAGAGCTTTGTGTCAATATTAAACAGCAGCTTCTCGCTTTAGTTCAAATTTGAAAAGCAGCCAAATTATCTTTATTGGAATTAAGATTATGTCAGCAATTATATCAGCTAAAATTAACTGAGATAAGCCTTTCAGAAGAGGGTAACAATATTGCGCGACGTTATAGAAGCTGTTAAAGTATCCATCAATCATACAACCTATACAAGTAAAAGTATACAAATATATACACTTAGATCACCTCCCAGTTATCCAGGATTGATTTCTTTTTACTTTTTGGTTTTGGGAGTCTTGTAGTTCCACTTGTAGGGGTCATGTTCATTGCAGTTAGGTTCAGACCACTGTTGTGTCTACCGATTAATTGCTGCTGCTGCTGTTGTTGTTTTTTCTGCTGTTGTGGGGGGCCATGCTGGTAACTGGGATCAGTAATCGTGCCATTGTAGTAATTTAAATGTGATTGACCCATGTTATGGCTTATGAGTAAGTGTGGGTTCCCTTTATAATGGTGTGCGTTGTTCAGTTTAGTGTTTGAAGAAGATATTGATGATGGCTTTAGTTTAGGTGAATCTGACACAGATCTGCTTCTACCGTATGCTCCTTTTTGTTGAGACTTTGATATTGAAGTTGAAGATAATGAAAGTCCCATAGTTGCGGTGGTGTTCCCCATTAGATCCATTTCTATTTGTTTCTTAATATTAGCTTTAAAGTATTCGTAAATCTGAGTTGTTACTTTATCTATGTTCTTCAAGGCCGACGACAAAGAAATAACTGATTCTGAAGAACTGTGATTGGTTAATCTTGGAACTGACGAGGACAAAAGTTTGTTGTTTGGTTGTAATGGTATACCAAACGAGATCATCGATGAAGAGGTAGAATTTGGTGAAGATGATAGGATGATGTTATTGGCGGATAACTTGTTGACTAGATCTATTTTCTCGTGTTTGAGATAATCAATCAGATATTGAGAATCAAATTGTTCCAATTCAGGAATACCCGATGGATTGTGAATTATTTGTTTTTCATTTTTGATCGGGTTCTCCAACTCAACTTGGGAGGTGGTTGAATCGACACGTTTTCTCTTATTCCAAAAATTGAAAACTGAATTTTGGAAAATCCCCTTTTTCGCAACTTTCTTTTCAGAGTTATTAGGGACATCATTGTTAGTAACCTTTGAAGGTACTTCTGGTTCAATATTTTCTGATCCTGTAGCTGTTTTGTTCGACGGAACTAATTCCGCAACTAAAGTTTCAACTAACTCATCTAGTTTCAAAATATCTTCAAATTTGATGGTCTCGATTTTAAAATCTGGCTTGAAAGTAGATATCAACACTAAAAGATTCATTATTAATCTAGACAATCCTCCACAGAACAACTTCAGTTCGGTGTTGTTCAACTCAATCAAAGACTCGATTTCATTTCCGTCACTTTTAGTCGTTCTTTGGTTTAACGATATAGGGAACAGTTCCGTAAACATTTGATTTGTGATAATAGGAATGTATCGTCCTCTGACTTGTGATTTGTTGTCATTCTTTGCCTTCTCCTTTGTCGTGTTTGCAATTTTATTGTCCCTGTTTTCCTGATCATCATTCATTTCAGTATCTGATAACGGTTCAACTTTATCTTCTTCAACGTTAACAGTATCATCGTCTTCCTCGTCACTATTATTTATCGTACTGTCTTTGTCATCATCTTCACCCTCTGCAACAGAAACTTGCTCTTTATCATCTTCATTCAATTCATCGTCAGAATCAATATCATAGTTTTTCATTATTGGAAATGGTAGATCAATATCCAGGTACTTAGAAGTCAATGCAACAAAAGATGATAAATTCTCTAAAGAGCTGTTAACCGAATTAGAAGAATAGTATAAAAATTTTGAAACGGGTATAAGTGGAGTGAAAAAAATCATAGTTTTGAAATCAACTGAAGCTTGTTCTTCATTTTCAAAAGAATGTGATGGAACAATTACTTGTGATTGTTTGTTTTTTAGATTGCTCATCAAACTCTCATTTAGTCGGTCCAATTCTGTGCTGCTCCTCTTGGATAATTTTATGGTACTGTCGTCTGCACTTTTATTTGGTGGTGATATTTGTTGTGAAGTAGTTACACTTTTCAGTGTATTTGAATCTATTATTCGAACGTTTAAGATATTAATCAATTGTTTAAAATGGCTGTATTTAGTTGTATCTATTAGCTTCCCGATTTTCATGAGTCTATCACCTTTCATTTCATTTGTTGTCTTAATGATTGAATTTATCTTTAATTTATGCTGTTCTTGTATTAATCTTGTTTTCCTATCAAGTTCTTCCCTTTTTAAAATTGCTTGATTCTTTGTGGATTCAATCTTTAATTTTAGTTGTTCGTTTTGCTGTTTTTGCTTCTTTATATTGGTTTTGGTAAGTTTGAGATTCTTCCTAAATTCTGCTATTTCAACGTTTAGAAGCATGTATGAAAGTCTTGCAATTGCATCAAGTGATGGTATTAAGTTGTCCAGTTCAGGGTCTGTTTTGCTTTTCAAAGTTGAATCAGTTTCATGGTTTAAATACTTTTGCAAGAAACTTGCAGAGTGGCCTTTTATACAATCATCTAAAACTGTGCTGATCTCCTCTGAGGATTTACTGTTGAAGAACTCTAGATTTATCAAATTCAATTTGATTTTCAATATCTTGAAATTTATACATGATGAGCAATAGTATGATGATTTGTTTGTTTTTGAGTAATGTGAACGGGGGTCGTTGTGGTGCTGTCTGTTTGATTCATGGCAAATCCCGCAAGTGATTCCCGATATGGGCATCAGCAAAGTAGGGTGGGTGTACGATTGCATATTATAGGACTTGATTGTAATATTTGCCTATTCATCTGTTTATTGGCTAATGAAACTGGTTAGAAGTTGGTTACACGATAGTTGAAGAAAGGGCAACAATGGTCAGGGGTATTCCAGATGAAGATGAAAGAAAAAAAAAGATAGATCCCTGTATGCCGAATAAAAGATGGAGATGGAAATGAGGCGGTGATAAGAACATTTCAAAAATGATTCTAAAGTCTATAGACGCGTTTCTTCTATTTTATGACAAACCACATTTTGCGTCGATTTATCCTTTTCTTTAATTTTATAATCTGATCCGACGGATTACTAAAATCTAAAGATAAGCTGTATTAAAATAAGCTGCTTATCTGACTACTTAGTAGAGGACATTAAGCAACACGTATTATAAAGTTGGGTTCATAAGTATCCTCTATGAGAATAAGGAAGTCAATATTAGTCAGTAGGTACCACTCACTTCAAAATTCACTCCGATCTTTCACCCTCTACTGTACATGAATTCATACTAACAAGTGAATTTCTTCTTGTGGGTTCAAGCAACAACAGGTTTCATATTTTGCTCAATAATAGCAGCATACTTAGGTTTTGCAAGTATATCTGTCAAACATGACAAACTACTACATTTTGGGATGTTTTTCATGATGAGTTTTTCGTTTTACTGGATTTTAGAATCAAAGTCCTTGAGAATAGTAAGAAATTCAACGTTTGTGATATGTACGTTGATTGGAGGCGTAGGTTCTGAATTTGCACAGCACTTTCTAACAACAAACAGGGTGTTTGATTGGTGGGATATTGTGGCTAATGTTAGTGGATCGTTTAGTGCTATTATGAGTGCTAATTTATTTCATATATATCTATTAAAAGGGGCGAAAAATAAGAGAAGGAGCCGATTGGCTAATGGAAGTGTTGATCTAGAGAGTAGAATCGGAATGCACTATGAAGTTAGTGATTTAGAAGATGGTGATTATGAAGAGGAGGATGAGGAAATATCAGCAGGTGATGATATTCCTTTGTTTGACATGTCCAAAAAAGAAGTTGAACGAGCCGAATTAATGTGAGAATGACGTCTGTATACGTATATGTGTTTATATATTTTTTTTTGCTTAATGTATGTGAAAAATTTTACCGGAGTACCAAAGATTGGTGTTACAAAGATAACGGAAAGAGTCAAGTAAATTAATGGAAGAATATATTACAAAACTTAATACAAAAAAAAAAAGTAAATCAAATCGTGATCAAAAGAGGAATATATAAAAATTAACAATAGGCGAAATTAATTGATATCAATCCAAAATATACAAAGAGTTGTGAATAATTTTAAAACGTATAGTTGATAAAAAAAATTAATTTGTTTTGTTGAACTTTGGTAAATTCCAAGGCTTGATAGTGAAATAGGAGTTAGTCTCGGTACATAAACCAGCCAATGCATTATAGTAAGCCAAGAACGAGGTAATAATACCGAAAACACCACCAGCTTTGGTACAACTAGAAGCACGAGCCAACTTACCAACAGCCAATAGCATGAACGTTATGAATAGTGACACAAACAATGAAAAGAAAGGAACTGTAGATTTTGAAGTGGCTAGCACCAAAACGAACGTAAACATAGCCCAAGCCAATAAATAGAATCCAATCGCATGATCCAATTCAGCTGGATCGTCATAGGATGATGCAATACCAAACCATGGGATAGAAATAGCACCAAAACTCATCCAAAATCCACCGAATGATGATAATGCTAAAGCACCGAATGTGTTTTCTAATGCCATTTCCCACATACCAGCCAACAACTGCACAAAACCACCATAAAACATAGCTAATCCAACAACGATTGTGTCATTACTGACACCCATTGCACCAGCATTAACTAATGAAAGAACAAAGGTTGTCAAGGCAAAAGCACAAAGACCTAATGGAGCAGGGTTGGCGAATCTATGCGTTGGTCTTTGTGTTATACCTGGTTGTAAAGTACCACCGAAAGCTTGGATCAAGTCACTTTTGTAAAATCTTTGTGAACCTAGTAGGACGTATTCGGAACCATTATTTGAGTATGTTGTGATGTTGGCGATTGGCAAATCTGATAAGGAATCTAATTTACCATTGTAAGTTTCGTGGTGTTGTGAACGGTTGTGGTGGGAGGATGAGCCAAGGGATATTGAATCCTGGTATTGATTTTCTAGGTCAGCTTGCATCTTTTTTTTTTTTTTTATAATCTATGGTTTTTATTTGGTATCTATTTGTAAGAAGTTATATCTCTTGGATATATATATGTGTATCAAAAGTGATTTATAGGATTAGTTAAAGAGAAAGATAGCAAAGACGAAATTAAAAAGTAGAAAAGACAGATTAGAAATATGGGGTCTGAAAATAGCAGGTATTTATATTTGTGTTTGTGTTTCTGCATTTGAGTTTTCATTTAAAAAACTTTTTGACCCCCCTGGAAGGAAGTTGGTATATGTGTTTCTCCGATACAATACACCAGATACACATTGAAACGTTACAATAATCTATATGGTTTAACGAAAAAAAAAAAAGGCAAGTGATAGATTTCCGGATACGGGGTAGCAGAAACAGGTCCGACTTTGTGGCTCTAAGAATGCTAAAGAGGTGTCGGCTTCGCCACTCTGTGAACAAAGCAGATGAGCGGTAATGGAATGTGGGATCCGACGGTGACTTTTGTTTTCGGAAACAGGGGTAAGTAGATCATAACCGGTGAAAGGTCCAGATCAGCCACTCATGGGATCCGATTTACAATTAGTGAGTGCTTTCGTTGAAGGTTGTTTTCAAGTATCCGGTCATAAGTCTTGCTCATTGTGTGTATTGTAATTTCCATTTATCCTTGTATCCATCAAAACTATATGTAAAAGTGTTGGCGAAATGCCAATACTTTTACTTCTTTTTACCGCGTGAGTTTATCTATCCGTCCAATTTATGTTACTCGAAACATCAACCAATTATCTGAAAAGCTTTTGCAAAAAAGGAGTTTTTTATTTCATGGGGTACTTTTAAATAACTTGCACATTGGAGTAAACAAAAAAAAAACACGAAAAGGTGAAAAGACGGAGAAAACGCTATAAGTTAAAACAAAAGGTCTAGCCGTGCATGGCGGGCGTATTACCTTAGGTAGGGGTCCTTCCCTCTCCAAGCGGGAAGTGTTTCAGCCAGATCATCAAATGTTGAAAGCCATATATGGTGATTTCAAGTCTATAGTTGTATCTTTGTATATGGTTTATAATAGTTTCATTGGAAAATAACTCAATGAGTTTGTGATATAGATGCATTTACTTTTTTGAGACATTTTTTTTTTCTAATTCAAACATCGGAGTGCCAAAGCAAAAAAAACAAAAAAAACTGTGAACAATAATACAAAGGGGGTGTGGATCTCGAAATTGTCTTGGTTTCCGGATCATCTCCATAGTGCAAAAAAAAATTTAGTCAAAAATTGTGTATATAGATAAATATCTTTTTCGTTGTCTATGTATATATCTATAGACCAATAGACTAGATAGAATACTGATATATTTAATGGTGATATATACATATAGTTACAGACATCATACACCATCCTTTTTTGCTGAATACAATTTTTCTTGGTTGTTCATTAAGTAATTGTTGGTGGAAATCTCAAGAGAGAGAAAAAATAACCGGATGCAAGTAAGCGCTGACTTATCGGACTTGCTAAATGCAAACTACACACATGTCACACTCAACTTTATCCTCAACTTATACTTATAGAACTCGGAGAATATATGTATTGATCAAGGGGTTAAGTACTTCCGAGTGCTTCTCCGTTCAGGTAGGTATATTTAAGTAACCTTAGTGCAACCTATAACTACAAAATTTTAGAAAATAGTTAAAATTATTATCAAATATCGCACATTAATTTTCAAATCATTTACTGTTTGGTTTTTATTTTTTCAAATCACCATTCACAAGTCTTTGAAATCAGGATACTCAATGTCTCCAACATCTCTCTATCAACATCATCAAACCCATCATCTATCAAACAATCAATATCCAAAACACCTTGACATTGTCCTGTTTGTTCATTAATAATCGGAATCACAATCTCACTCTTAGTTTCTCCATCACAAGCAATATGACCAGGGAACAATTCAACGTTTGGAACAACCTGTGATTTCAAAGTTTCAGCAGCAGTACCACAAACACCTTTACCAAATTGAATTGTTTGACAGGCAACTTTACCCATGAATGGACCAAGTATAAGTTGATTTTCAAATTTGGGGTCAATTAAGTAAAACCCGGACCAATTAATTGGCGTTTCGAGGGCGTCTTGGTATGTGTGCCATAATAATGAACTACAATTGGCAAGGTTACAAACCCAGTTAGTTTGTCCTGTAGATAATGCTTCGTATGAAGCAATAAGTTGTTGTAAACATTCTCTTTTCAGTATTGTAGAGTTTGAGTTTGTATTAGAAGATGATGATTTGGTGAAGTTTGTGTAATCAGCGTGATGTTTAACCGTGTCTGAGTCCATATTGTAAATTATGTATTGATTTTAAATTGTTTGCTAAAAAAATTAACCAGCTTACTCTTAGTTCAATGGCTATCTCTCTCTCTATCTTTATCGTTGGATCACGTCAATGTAATTAAATTACAACACGACGTTGGTTGTTCTAAAATGAAAAAAAAAAAAAAGTGATTATCTCATTACTTATATAATAAAGTCAATCAAAAAAATTTTGTATATATGTATGTAGTTACAAAAAGTAGCTTGCTGATCCCTGACATTATCATATCATCTACAACTCATACATCATTGGAAATGGCACAAAGAAACTGTATGAATTGAGAATTTTATTTTCCAAATCAAGTTGTGAATTGTAGGCTAGATCATGAAATCAATGATCAATTGTTAATTTGTCAGTAGGAATAATAAAACTCAGGTTTTGATCCCTGTTCAGCAAATCTTTTTTTTTTTTTTTTATTTTTTTTTTTTGCTTTACCTCACACCCACCACCACCATGAGCTTATAAGTGATGATGTATGAAGTATGAAGATCGTAAAATTTTGGTTGTTTGACAGCATACATTTGAATTCTCAACTTTTATCTTTTAGATCCCAAAAAAGGGCGGAAGGGAGGTGTACCAATCAAGTGAAAAACTAATGATATTTTGAAAACATTTAGATTTAAATGGATTGAGAATATAAGTAAATGAATAGATAACACAAAAGAAGGAGGTGGGGCATGCGAGGATGAAATATGTAAGTAAGGGATTCGAGTTGAAGAAATAGAGAATCAATAATAAGTTGAGCAAAAAAAAACATAAAAAAGAAAAAAAAAACAAAACTTTTGTAGGCGAAAGAAATAAGTTAAACGAACAAATTAAAAATTAATTTATCAACTTCAATAGTATACTCTTCTAAAAACCGCTTGTAATCAGCGCAGATAAAAGGCATTAAACTTGTATTAATAAATGTTAAAATGGCTTTGTCAATCCCACCAGCGGCGTTAACTGCTTGAATTGTATCTTCCTCGGAAGTGCTTGCGTTGATTGACTTGTAATCTTCATGTTGTTGTGGTAATGGTAATGTTGTAGAAGAAGATGATCCTAAAGATGCCTGTAGTTGTGGTTGTAGTGGTGACTGTTGTTGTTCGTCGGCAGTATTTGTGTTGCTTGATTTGACGGATTTCGTGAATCCAACTTTGGGTTCCTCATCTTGATTTTTGGTGCATTCACTGGATTCCTCGCCGTTAACTGACGGATTATTGACCTCTTCATCGTTCTCAATAATGTTCGAAGATTTATGGCTTGATGAACTACTATGTGATGAAGAATGTTGTTTTCTTTTCGACATTGTTGACGCTAGCGTTAGTTTCTCAACAAGTTTGTATAAATCATCTAATGTTTCATCGTATCTCATAACATCTTCTTGTTCATGTCTATACTCATTCTCATTTTCTGTTTTTTTCAATGATGCTGCGGTTGATGTAGTTGTTCTGTGTTGTGATTGTTTGGTGGATGTGGTTGTTAATGATTGGTGGTGCTGACCTCTTGGTCTCTGTTTGGCGATTATGGAGGAAGATGATGATGAGCTTTGATTAAATAATGAAAATTTCTTCTTCTCCTTCTCCTTTGAAAATATTTTTGGTTTGTTCTTTGATGATGGTGAAGTATTACCTAATGAGCCATTGGATTGTCTTTTTTGTTGGGTATTGGAAGTTGTTGATTCAAGTTGATTTGGCAATGATGATTTCTTATTTGGAGTTGATGAATTGAATTCATTTGGATGATCAAAACTATAAGACTTTAGCAACTTGGAGAATGAGTCTATCAATCTTAGGATTTTAACGTTGTTCTCAATTTGGGTATTCTCATTGTAATCATCATCATCGGCAGTGGTATTCATCACTGTGCCCAATTCACTATAAAAATGGTTCAAGATTCTGCATTTTAGATTCAATGCATCCACATCTTTTCTATGCAGTGAGTATTTGAAATCAGAATCAGCAAAGCTTAACTCTGAAGAACTTGATAGATCAACTAATTTAGAATTTATTCTTAACAGTTGAGATAATGTCTCTGATGGTTTCAAGAAGTCTGGTAATTCCATTCCGTTGATTGATTCTAGAATATCCAATGAACGGATGTATTTCTTAATATTGATTAGTTTTATTATATTTAGATCGGATCTCTCTATCAGTAAACTGGTCAGTTGGTTCCTACTATTAGCAGCCTCTAGTTTTATGGATTGTTGTTTCTGCTGTTGGAAATCGTAGTAATCGTCATTGGGCGTTGTTGTAAGGCTACAGTTGTCGCCGTATAAATCATCTTTTGACGAGTAAATGGATGGATCGTAGTAAGCTGATATGTCACCAGGCAATAGGTCGTCGTATTCATCTTCAGTTAATTTGACAGATATAAAAAGGCGCTCTTTATCGTTGAAACCAGATATGATGGATTCTGTGTCTGAGTAGTAATCCATCTTTTGTTCAATTTACCTTTAGGATGATGAGTTGTATTTATTAGATCAGTTCGGACCGGATCAAACAAAAGAAAAATTTTAATAGGCAAAAGAGAAAAAAAATGAAGTTATTGCTTGGACCAAAATAGAGGGTAAAAACGGGTTTATTTAAAAGATGTTTGATTGTGTTAAAAGTTTAAGTCGGTCTCTTTGATTAATTACTATAATAGTTCTATCTCTCTAGAAAATAATCAACCTCCTGTAATTGCAAAGTTAACAACATGTAGTGGGATCAATAAAGATTTTTTTTTTTTGAAGATCTCCAGTGAGGCGATTAAAATCAAGATTGGCGATTTATTGTACATATGCGGCGTCACGGTGCACTGCAGGGATTGCGGTTGCCGTGGGTTTATGGGCTGAAATAAAAAACTTACCAGCATGCACCGCCCGCCAGACGCGGTTGTGCGCTTCTCCCCCCCTGGTGAAAAAAAAAAAAAAAAAAAGACGTGGGAATCTGTGCAATAGGTGCCCGGTGAAGCCTTAGATTGTGCCTTTTCCATTTCTACTGGCACAGGAAGAGAGCGGCAAGGTACGGAACATAAAAAAGGAAAAGAAGAGTCCATCATGTGAAGAAGGACAGGTAACTGAAAAGCAACACGTTTGGGGAATGAATGACCAGCATGAAACTGTGATAGAGCGTATGATGGGTTGGTTGTCTTGTCGACAAGTGTAAGACGTAAATCAAACCTATTTTCAGAAAAGGTTTTTGTTTCAATTGTGAGGTGGTGTGAGGTGGTGTGAGGTATAGAAGCTAACCATAGAGATTTATAAATCATTCGATAGATTGATAAAGAACTGTTTGTTTATTGTACGTGTTGTGGTTCGAAATGAATGAATTAAATTAATTAGGTGTTGGGTAAAGGGCATGGGTCTCTGGACACACACATCATACTGTACGCTTATATAATCCATCATTGGATTATATAAATCTGAATAAGGAAGAGGCGCGGTACGAAAAAGCAAGCAATCATGCATCATCAAGCAGGTGAAATTATAGATAGGTGCAACGGCCAAATTATTTAGTTGAATTAATTAGCTGTCAAATGGCGGTCTTAATGATCGTCATGAATTCAACCCTTTCATATTCATCGAACATAAATTTCAGTAAATCCAAACTCAATAAGTATATATACTACAGTTTGTAAATTTTTCCTTTGGTCAGTTAAACAATTCAAGTATAATTGACCTAATCAAGGGTAATCAATTGTCAAAGTATCCCTAGCATAAACTTTTCAAATATACATATATATGATGAGATAGGAGCAGCAAAGTGCTTTAGATCTCAACGTATTTTCTTCTATTCTGGGATATATGAACTAATGAGGCTTTTTATATATATATATATTAATAACTGTTGAGTAAGCATATAAAGATGATCATGCCAGCTTAATTAACATGAATAGAAAAAGTTAAAGAGAAGAAAGAACTTAATTACAAAAAGGATCGGCATTAATATAACATATTAGTACGTCAAACGATAAATTAGTTTATAAATTAGCTTTGCTCATAATGCATTTGTATTAATAGGCTAAATAAGTTTAAAGGCAATATGATTGTGTGATTCTAAAGGGGGGGGATGGGATGGGGAGAGAAAAGAAACAGAAGAGTCAATGTGGTTAATAAGCCAAGTTCAAATAATATACGGCTCGTAAAATCATCACATCAAATCTTCACAAAACTATTTCGATACTTTGAGATTTCGTGAAAGATCGCAGATCTCTTTTTTCAATAACTTTTGTATACTGCAACTATAAAAGTGAATTCTCTATTGGTTTAATTAATATGTGTTTCCTTAAAGCTTTACCATCAATTTAGAGACCAATCTGTAGAGATTGAATCAAAGGAACCGAGTCATGTTTAATTTTTTTTTTTTGATTTTTTTTTGCAATACAAGACTAGTAATGCAAGTTTTAACCTGGTTGTAGATACATATCTAAGTAGTTTCCACTATACTGTTACATACCTCACATATTTCAATAGGTAAACTCAAATCCTTCCTATTATTATCTCTATGCAACCCCATCCGAAATTTCAATCCATAGGGTGTCTATAACAGATTCTTGTCCATTAATTCTGAATTCTTCTACATTTTTACAGAATAAAACCTTTTTGCACCTCATCAGTGCTCCTTTTTTACTTCCGTGGGAGCATGCCTAACTAATACATGTATTATAAAATTAACTAATTTTTTCATAAACTGAATAATACTTGGCCATCCAATATATAATTCCAATACAATAATACAATTGTTGTAATATATAAGAATTTTGTTGTGCATTCATCTCCTTGATACACAGTTTTATTCACCCTTTTGTGGTTCTGCGAGGGCTGTATCATGTTCCTGCAATTATATCTACATTGGTAAATTAGCATCGCATTTATTACAGTTACGTGTTGTTACTTTAACTTAATTTCCATTAAAAAATAGAAGAAATCCGATGTGTGTTCAAAACAGAGAAATTTTTATCCCCGTCAATAATTGAATTTATAGGTTTGATTCAATATAAACACTCTAAAAAATATGTTATCTCCAGACACATAATTTGTAGCTCGTTGTAAAACCCTATTAATTGTTGTGTCTTTTTCACAGGGAATTCGGGATGCCAGCCAAAGTTTGCACCTAGATCCGAGAAAAAACTGCGGCTCGAGACTTTTGCTCAGAGATCACAAAGCCAATCTCTAGATATTGTACTTCTATTTGTAACCTTTGAATAGGATTTTTTAAGCAACTATTGAGGGAAAATCTAAAAGAGGAAAAGAGCTGTGTGATAAAAAAAGTATGAGAATATATACTGGCATTCAATATTTTCCTTATATTTTATCAAAATTTAGGTCTCTGAGAGTTGAGTTCAAAATTCGTTCTAAATCACTGTAACCACGACCACCTGACCTCTGATTAGAGAAATCTGCAGTTTCATATAGAAAGTCAAAACTAAACACATCTCTTATAACCACCAATTACTCAAAAAAATACAGTACTCTTTTGCCGACGACGTGGATTCAATATAGGAAAACGACAGATCTGGTCGGAACTCGGGACAAGAGAATTGTCGGATCTAATATATATTCCATAGAATTAGATCGGATTTACACGACTATTCAAGCTTCTTAAGTAAGCTATTCATCTACGATACTTTGGTTAATAGTATGAATGAAATATTGTAATAAAACAATATAAAAATTTGTTGGGTACTTTCAACTGCCGTAATACAATATGAACAATGATTATGCTGTTAATATACAATCCAATAGGATTTTTCAGATGAATATATCTCGGGATTGAAACTATGTAAATATTAAATTCCATTGAAGAAATTTATTATGATTTGTCCAACAAATTATTATACAATTATTTCTCTACATTACCACCGTCATTCGTTCCTCGAATATATAAATGATGATATAGTTCTATAGTTATTTTGCTTGATTATATATTTTTCCTTATAAAGGAAAGTATGGATCTTTTTCCCTTCTCTTACAACCAGATACAAATATAAATACAATTTATTATTAGATTAAATAACCGCGATTATGTCATCATCTTCACAAGAGTCCTCCAACGCTCAAGTCCCAAAATTATCCCGTTAAGAATCTTGTCGCATCCTATTTGGGTAATTGCGAAATATGTAAGCTTAGGTTACACTTGGGACTCGGTCCTTCTTACTCCAGCTTATCAGTACTTTAAACTGCCGACAATCTATTCAAAACATCAACTTGGATAACTGGATAACTAGAAAAGATAACAGTTGATCCCACTATATACTAAAAAGTTAACAATAAAGTATTTGGGGGACCTGTGAAAACGGTTATTATTTAGCAAGTTGAAATGTTTTTATATAAAGTACTACATACCCATCAAGTCGGCTTTTGGGTTAGTTAAGTAGACTCGATAGCATTAGAAACATTGGTTAGTAACGTTGGTCACAAGTTCCCTAAACTAAGATTTGAAAGAATTTCCGCTCACAATCACTTATAAATGACTGACAAAGTCCCTGACATTGACTGTAACGAGAAGATCAACAAAGATCTATCAAAATTAACCATTCCTTGGAAACTACCAAATCCTAAAGCTTTTGCATTTCTCAATGGTTTAATTATTGATTCTTTGAATGCAAAACTCTAACTGGTTTAGCAGTTCTTACCAAAGGTGGTTACATTGAAGACCTAATTCCAAACTTGGAAATAGAGTCATTAGATTTATCAGTCTATACTAAAATTGACTGTTCTGGTAAGTTTTTACGTCCAGGTTTATTCGATAACCATATCCATGCAATTACCACTCCTTGTGAAAGTGACGAGATTACCAAAAGTAATTGCCCATATGAGAGTTGGTAGAAGTATCGAGATGATGTTGAAAAGAGGTTCACTTCTGTTAGAGATTGTGGTGGTGCTGAAAATAACATTTCTCAGGCGATTGATCAAGGTGTCATCCATGGTCCAAAAATGTTCCGTGCTGGTCATGCTATTTCTCAAACTGCTGGTCATGCTGATATGAGAGATAACGATATGAGTGGTGAATCATTCGATAGTTGTGAGTGCCATATTGCTAACCTTGGTGACATTGTTGATGGTGTTCCTGAATGTATAAAGGCCGTTAGAGAGTTGTTTAGTAGAGGTGCATCCTTCATTAAAATTATAGGCAGTGGTGGTGTTGCTTCACCAACTGATAATTTGACTAACTTGCAATACACTGATGAAGAAATTCAAGCTTTTGTCAAAGTTGCAAACAGTTATGATTCATTTGTTACTGCTCATGCATATACTCCTAGAGCAATTATGCACTGTATTAATAACGGTTGTAGAGGTATTGAACATGGTAATTTGATTAACGATGAAGCAGCCAAGTTAATGGCTGAAAAAGATGCTTATTTAACACCAACTCTAGTTACTTATAAAGTTATGGGTTCTGATCAATTCTCTCATTTCTTAACACCAGATTCCATGGAAAAAAATAAGATGGTTTTAAAAGGTGGTTTACAATTATTATTAATTGCTAGAAGAAACAACGTTAAGATATGTTATGGTTCTGACTAGGAAGTTTAAATGGTTATCAAACTGGTGAATTCTTTTTGAGAGGTAAGATATTGAGTCCTACTGAAGTTTTATTTTCTGCTACTGTTACTCCAGCTGAAGCATTAGGCCTTGACAATGTCATTGGACAAATTAAAAAAGGTTTCTATGCCGATATCTTGTTGTTAAACAACAACCCATTGGAAGATATTGAGGTTTTAGATGAACCAGAAGCTAATTTGATGGTTGTCATGAAAGATGGGATCATTTTTGATAGTAAAATCTCCACTCTCCAAGCAGATGTTGAACCAACTTGTTACGTTTAAAAAAATTCAACGTTTTATATACATATATAATACTTAAAAACATCAAAATTCTCTATATACTTCAATTCAAAGCTGTATTTTTTCAAAATCTAATAACTTTGCCTTCTTCTAAAAAAAAAATGAATATAGATGATCAGTCTTGACTTCTTCTATTTTACTAAGATAGATTACACCATTTTTTATTACCATCAATAGGTTACAGTACTCATCTATAACAGAAATGTTTTTCTCATAGGATTGTTTTCGATTCATAAAATATATAAATCAAACATTATTGTTGGTCCATAAAACTTTGATGTTGATCAGCTAACTTCCAATCATCAATACTTGATAAGATTACTTTTGCACTGCTTTTTAAGTAGTTCCCAATTGGTATATGAACGACACGTTCCTATTGATAAAGAGTTTTAGAAGATTTACCCGATATATTTCAACATTGGAGGTATTGGATATTATTTGTAACTGTTTGTTCATATCAATATTGAAAAAAGCCGATTGCCTTATCCTTTGGGTTATCCGTTATTGTCCTATCTATCTGAACAATTTTCCCAAATAGGAAGTTGCGATCAGAGAGCTTTTTTTTAGTACAATTAAAAATATTGTTTGTGGTTCAACTGGGAATACCTTTTATCCACGATCCTATGATTATCAGTTGGTATATTTAAGATAAAAAACTCGATTTACTCGAAAGGGGTGATCACATAGTGGTGAAAATTTCCCTATGGGGAACGCCTTTCAATTAATCGATTGGTTTCAAACAAGAATCTAGGTAGATTAGTGAAAAAAAGATCTTGAAAAGTTCCAAAAGTTTAAATTCCTGATATTTGAATATTTATTGCTTTATAATTGAAAACGTATTTATTTTTTGGAGCAAACTTAGTGTTGTTAAGTCCTAATAGGTCAGTATTCCAGATACATAGTAGTCATTTTAAAAGCATTTTTAGCTTTTTGGTTTTGTTTTTTTTTTTTTTTGTTTTACAGAGTGGAACAGATAAAGTTTTATAAGGAAAAATCAACTCTTTATTTCAATAGTAGAATTGTGCAACCAATAGCATTTTGATTGTATATGTCTAAAAAAAGTGAAAGATAGATAGAAGAAGAAAAGAAATGAAAGGAGAAACACTTTAGCATTTAAAAGTTACATTTATTTCAAGAAAAAAAAAGACTCAAATCAGCCCTTTAAAACCAGCATAAGGGCCCCTTATATTGTTGTAATAGTGATAAACAAGACAAATAAATGAGTTAGTAACTGTATCTGTGTGTAAATCCTTTCTATCAGTCATATCGACATCTGGTTCATAATCTGGAATTTGACCTTCAGCTAACAACTTATCCCTCTTCTTGTTTTCTTTAATACACATGAATCTGTAGAATATAACCAAACAAATAAACAAGAAGTACATGCATTGACAATCAAACCATTCTTGTAAGTTGGGTCCTTGGAGTAGTTCCACCATTGTGGGTAAATGATAGCAGCTAAGGCGTAACCAACATAGAGCATGTTGCTAGCAACAGCTTTCTTGGTATTACCTCTATTGTTAGAAGCATTCAAACTCAAAAGTATACAAAGTATACAGGTCAAACATGAGCTTAACCAAGCACCAACAATGACACCCCAACCGGATTTTTCTCTAGCAGCTAATAAAACAATGGAACCACCGTAAAGGAACACAAGTCATTATACAAGCAACTAAACAACGTTGTTTTGGTAATAAGTAAACCAAACCTACACCAATCCAAATCATTAATAATTGAACAGCACCAGATGGAGAACTGTATTCCAAAGTTTTGAACCTATCGTATCCAAAATCGTTGATCATTAAAGTAGAGAAAATAATTGGACCAGAGACAACAGTCATGAAAACCCAAAGAAGAAAGAACTCCTTGTAACCCAATCAGTGACACATTCCTTGGCTTGGTCCCAGTCCCATACCTTCTTTTCACCTCTATCAGATTCGGCTAGGTTTCTGTGGACGGCGATTTCCCTTTCTCTTTCACTTAAAAACCAAGCTTCACCAGGAGATAATGGAACGAAAAAGTAGAACAAACCACCGGCAACTAAAGTGATAGCATCACAAATCAAGAAACCAACTTTCCAAGTGGAAAGAGCCAAATTAGGGTTTCTACCAACACCGTAGAGGATGTAGGAAGCAGTAAGTTGAGTAACAGCGTTACAAGAAATCCAAGCGGCTGTTCTAATACCATGTTCAGACTTTTTGTAGTAAACAGACGTAACAATAACAAAGGCTGGTTGAACACAACCTTCAAAGAAACCTAATAAGACACGAACGACAATGAAACCAGTAAAGTTGACTGGTACAGCCAAGCACATACAAACCGAACCCCAAATCAAAACACACAGACCTGTAACGATCTTAGTTGGGAACTTACTAAATAGATACATGTAAACAAATTGAGAAACTAATTGAGCAAGGTAGAAACCAGATGTGCACCAACTGTATTGGTCACCGGAAAGGTTTAAATAAGTCGTTAAACCAAAGATAGCGGCATATGATAAAGATTGTTTATCAAGGTACTGAGAGAAGAAAACAAAACAAATGACTAAAAGAACGTAAAGATCGATCTTTTTAACGACAGCTCTTTCTTGTTCTGGTGTGTAATCGATAAATTCACTTGGGGTATGTGATAAAATGTTGACAATATGGTCAGCATTCTTTTCTGCATCAACATTGGTTGAAGATGTTTTTCTTGAGATTCAACCGAAGCGAATCCCAAATTATTAGTTTTTTCTTCAGTCTTAACTTCAGCAGGCATCATTGGTGTTTTTATCTGAATATTATTATCGTTCTTTTGATTATTGGTAATAGTGAGAAAAATATGTTTAATTTAGTTGACTGTATTGTTAGGTGGTGAAAACTCTAAATAATATAAGGTGGAAAAGGACAAAAAAATCAAGCATATACCAAAGGAGGACTTTGGTTATTTATAATAAGATTTAAGCTAGGCTTTTTTAACATTGAAGGTCTACTATCTATCAAACTGATTGTGCTCTGTTCACCAACCCGGTAATAAATGAGTCTTACTCAACCTTATGATATCATGTTAACATTTCATACGGATAAAGAAATAAAAATCATCGAGGAAAGTCATCGGAGATTTGGGTTTATTGAAAAAGTAACGCAGGCTCAACGGCGGTGTGTCCCAATTGGGAAATTGCGATTCGTGTGATAAGAGATTAGCGGAAAACTAAATCTTGTGACTTTTTGATGGAGATATACTCTCTGTTTGGTAACCAGTTGACTCAAGCTATTCAACTCTCCTTTATTCTTCAAGTCGCATAATAACGACACTCCTTTTTTTCTATGTTTTCGGGCCTACAACAATGGGTTACCGGATATTGTATGGTGGTTATTCGGCAACAGTTTCTATAGAAGCTGGCGCATATTTGTTTAATAGAGATGAGTGATCTTGTTTTTCGGTACTCTGACATTCATCTTGTCATACTCCTATACCAATGTTCTTATGTTATTAGTATGAGGAGAATGAAGGGTAAAGAGTAAAGTTAGGAAATTTCCTATACAGAGACAAATATCGAATATGTAACGGGACAATTCTGGGACTTGAGCCGCATGAGATTCTTGTGACTGCGATGACATAATCGCTTATTACTTAATCAATATTTAATAAGAAGAATTTAATTTTAATTGTGTTTTTTCTTTCTGAGAGAGATAGTAATCTTCTGTTCTTTTTCTAGAACAGAGTAACAATCTGAGAATAATATAAAAAAATAACTATAGAATTGGTCCACAATTTATACACTTGTTTCTCGGAATATGTTGGGCAATTTGTAAAGAATTTTAACAATAGAAATGTAATTTTCACATGTCTTTTAATCACGGAGTATAATTATTAATAAATCCGATTGGACAAGACAATCATTACTCACATTGTATCATAGTAATTGGAATTAACCAACAAAACTTGCATTGGTTAATCATAGTATTTCATATTATTAATCAAAGTAGGGTAATTGAGTAGCTAATTCAAGAAGCTTGAATGGTCGTGTAAATCTAATCTAATTATCTGAAATATATACTAGATCCGACAATATGCCCAGTCCGCGAAGAACAATTGAACCACTTCCGTCAATCACTGTAATTCTTGGTAAAAGAAGCGATGTAGTTACACTACAGTATATCCTTTTGCACTATTTCTCCGGGTTCAGATTCATGTTGATAATTCAATGCTTTGGCTATTTTTAATTCGTTAAAAAAAGTATACACTGTTTCATATCGACTATCCGATAAATCAATCAAGGTTCATATTTCCCTTCGCGATGTTCTTAACTGGATAAATTAGAGATTCCACGATATCACATGGAAACAAATACAATCAAACCGTTTCAATATATAGCTTCTCCATTTTCAACTTTTCTCCTGCTTAAAATTGTAGTTCCTACTCAACCCACAAAGGCTAGTATTCAATTGGGCAACTGTATCAATATTATACTCATAGTCGCCATGCTCATCGGGCTCTGACAACTCATCTTTATCGCTAATTGTATTCTCCAAACTTAAGGAGCTCGAGTTTTGGGTACGGTTGTGTTCTATCAAATCATCATTTTTATTCAAGAGTATTCTTAATTTTCTATTAAACATGTAATCAGGACCAGTTATGAATTTCAGGCAATCGTTTGATGAACTAGGGAAAGCATTAGAAACAGTAGTTAGTCCTCCCCCATTTTGTACAATTATCTTGGTAGATGCCTTATCAGTTGCTAACCGATTTGATTTATTTGTTGTTAGATCATCATCTTTTCCGCTTTTTTCATCTACTTCAACTTCTCGTTTCTGTTGTTGCTGTTGTTGTTGTTGTTGTTGTTGTTGTTTTTGTTGTTGTTGTTGTTGTTGTTGTTGTTGCTTAGGTGGTGTGCTTTTTTCAACTCTAATGGAAGGTGTAAACTTACGGCATTCGCCACTTTTGGTGAAGTACGATAATGAAATTGAAGCGTTTGAGGAAGTTGAACCAGATGAAGATGAAGTAGATGATGATGACGATGAAGTTGATGGTAAATTGAGTGTCATCATAGCTGTTGCTGTGGTGGTGGTGGTTTTTAAATCATTATTCAACGTTAGACCAAAAGAAAATTCATCTTCTGTTATTGCTGTTGTTGTTAATCCACTCGGTGGATTCGCAATAATTTCTTCATAATATGGTTGGCCTATAATTGGATCTGTTATCGATATAGGATGTGTTTCGGATCGCAAATAACTTGAAGGGGATTGTAAATAAGGTACTTTCGAATATTGATTTCGATGATACTTCCAATAGAGTTGATCAGTATTATGATAATAGGATGGTTGTTTCAAATGTTTGATAAGGTTATTGTCGGATCTAGTTCTAATTGCTCTTGTGTTACGCAATGGGCTTGAGACCAATGGGATAAAATCACAAATGCATGAGTTTGGATTGGTTGAATGGTATTTGCATCTAAACATTCGACTGTCGATTAATCCTTTGAATTTCCCTCTTCGAATAGTAGAGTAGTCCATACTTGGTACAACAATATTTCTCTGTTTTAAATCTTTCACACCGTTTTTCTGTTTTGGGTAATAGTAATTATTGTTAGTTTGTTTGCGGTTACTCAAATTTGACTCAGAACCCTTTGCCTTGTAAGATGGAGGGAGAACTTCAAATTGTAAAACTTGGTTTTCTTGATTTTCCTTGTTAAAGTATATAAGTTCACCCATTTGATCCTTCTGTTATTCTACCTTTTTTCAGCAGTAAGTATTCAACAACCAACCATTACCAAAACAAACAAAAATAGATAAATTTGAACCTTATACCACATAAGGGAAAGGAGCACTTTTGTTAGGATGGGAGAGAGAGCCACTTGCGAAGCGCCGCCAACTGAATTATTATTGCCTCGAGCCTCATTTGTTTCACTTCACATTACGTTACTTGTCTTTGCTCTTTCTTGTTCTAACTTTCAACCAAACAAGATCTTTATATAGGACTGTCTTACGGCATAATGCACAACAGCCTTGACTTGAGTTTCTAACCTGTGAACTAGCCAATGCTTTATAAACACAATTTGAACAATAAAAATGACCACATGGACTAGCAACGCATTTTTCAATTTCATCAAAACAAATTGGACAAGTCACATCTTTCAAATTCGTAGATGAATTTTTGGTTATTTCTTGTAATAGGTCGGTTGTACTTTTGGCCCTTTCTTCAGTTTCACCATCTGATCCTAATATTATCAAATCATCGCCTTGTTCTTCTTCATCAGATGTTAGAATCTCAACAGTTTCCGATTCCTCTCTTTTTCTCTTCCTGTTTTCTGGATCCGAATTACTCTGTCTTGTCGTGGTGGTATTATCCCTAATGTTGGTTTGAGTAACAACAATATCATCGTCCTCGTCTTCGTCATCTTCTTCATCATCATCTACTATTTCTCGTACCTGTTGAAATTCCTCGTCTTGACCACCAGCATCATAAAACAGATGATCATCATTCTGTTCAGAATCATCTTCATCAAATCGAAATGACTCATCTTGCATATTGCTATATATATCCTCATCACCATCATCACCATCTTGCTCATCGCCTGATCTAGAGGCGAGGTGTGCATCAAGTAAACGAGGATCCACCCCTGCAACACGATGCTGCACACTTGAATCTTGTAATCGTCTATCTGCTCTTTCGCTGTCACCTCTCGTTTCTCTAGTGTGGGAAGGTTGCAAAGAGACAGGATCAGTATGGTTTTGCTGTTCCTCTTCCACTCTCTGACCGTTGCCAATATCATTACTGGTATTATTATTATTGGTATGGTCGCTGTTGTTGTTGTTGTTGTTGTTGTTGTTATTGTTATTGTTATTTAATGCACTATTCCTTCTCGTTCTCCGTGTTATAGTCGTGGTCAGCTCATTTCGGCTTTGATTAGATTGTAAACGAGTTGATGATGAACTTTGTGGATCATCGTTGTGATCGCTATCGTCATTTGAAGAATTCAATTTCTGTAAAGTTGTTCCACCAGATGCGATTGCTGGATGTCTAAAACTCATTTATGCTTAAATCACAAAATTGATATGATGGCTTAATTTATTTTTTTTTTGGACGGAAAATAGTAACTGCTATGGATAATTATACGCCAGCATGTAGAAGCATGGCTAATTAAAAAACTCCTCAATAGTTTTAATCTATGGACTTTTCTGTTATAACCGAGATCAAAACTTTTCTTTTGGGTATTTGACTTTTTCGGGCGAGATCAATCACGTGACTTATTAAAAGACTGAATGATGAAATTTAGAGTGGTGTCTATCTCTTGTATGTTTTAATTCAATATACAAATTTTAAACTGACATAAGAAGATTTTTGACAAGTAATAGAAGAGAAACGGAAACTAAAAACTAAAAGTAAAGAGGAATCAAACAAAAGGAACAAAAAAAAAAATAAAAGGTGAGAAAAAGGTATGTATAACACAAAATTTAGACAGACTGGTAGAATGAGAGATGGAATAAAATCAACCACACCAAAACTGAAACAAAATGACAAAAAAAGTACAGCAGTAAAAACAAATGTTTTTAACCAGAAACAAAAAAAAAGATAAGCAAACAGAAAATGGATGACGAGACAGAGAAAAAGTTAATAAGTGGTAAGTAAAAAGATAAAGCAGATTGGATTGAAATAAGCCAACAACAGAAAAAGGAACAAAATTTATGGATTCATATATGATAGAAAGAACAGATTCTCACGAAAAAAACATTTAGGATTAGAAAAACAACTATTCATACCCATATGCATGGATAGACCACTATGTAAAGGAACAGAGAAAAAGCAAGTATTGTTAAAGTTGGCAAAAACAAAAAAAAAACTAAAAAGGTGAAAATTTGAATAAGTTCAAACAGTTCTTTTTTTTGTGAGTATTGTACAAAATTAAAAAAAGACACACAATTGTTCAAAAACCTCTTGTATCATCGGTATGTTGTTTTTGCTCACATATTTAATTATTCCTCAGTAAAGAAGTGGTAATATTCATTCATGGGAATACATATTTTCTAATCTTTATATTGATCTTGGATTATTGAATACTTCTTCTTTGATGTTGTTTTGGCTTTTAAAAGGGGCTTTTATTCTTGTTTGTTTGTTTGTTTGAAGTTATGATAATATATGGAATGGATGGGAAAAATTTATTATTAAAAATTGATGAATTTGATGAAAAACAAAATCACAAGACAAACTTCTTTAAAAGGAAAGCAACCAAGACTAAAAGAATGGCAATGATGTAAATATTTGATAATGATTTTGTGGCAACGGCAGTGGTGGTCTTTGGAGTGGAAGCTAGAGTCAATGGAGTCTTTTCATCAACAACTGGAGCAGCATCAGTTGCAGCAGCTTTTGAAACTGGCTCGCTAGCCTTTAAATCAGCAACAGGAGTTGGAGCAGCAGCGGCAGCGGCAACAACACCTGGAGCAACATCAGAAGGAACATCTTTCTTTTCAGGAATAGACAATTGAGATGATTCTTCTTGAATGGCATTAACCATGTTATCGAAATTGTAAACAACTTTCAATTTGATATCTGAAGTTGAACCAGCATTTTTTTGCAAATCTGACCATATGTTTGAGACAACTTTTGAATCTAACCCTTCATCACAAGGAACAGAAACAATCAAGAACTTATCCTTACATTTGGTACCCATTGCTGGTTCTTTTTCTAAACCTTGGAATATAATTGAAACGTCCATTGATTCACCTGGGCCGATGGTTGCGGCATTTGGTCTAACGCAATAAAGTTTTGGAGCGGTGGTTTTAACTTTGAAAGCAATATGACTTGAAGAATCATTTGAAACTGTAATATTAGTGGTTGCAGTTTTCGTTAATGGGGCTATTTGTAAATGAAAAAAAAAAGTAAAAAAGAATTATAGGTTAGTAAATAGAACGGCTTATAAAGTGACATTGAAATGACATTACTAATTAATTGTCAACAATCCATGTGTGGGTGGATATATGTGTGTGTGTCTTTTTTTTTGTTCTCTATCTGGTTTATGGCGTATACATACATTCGAACTCTAATTGTTTTGGACTAACTTGCATCTTTGAATAAATTATTTATATATCGATTTGATTTGACTGGGGATATTGAATGAATTAGGGTTATTGAATGTCTTGATACTTTACAGAAGATCAAATGTTTTGATAAATATAAAAAGTTGATACGTTGAACAAAAAAAAAATATACAGAAGATTAAATTCAGATCGGTCGCATTGATTTGAATTTCGAGCTTTTGTTTGTTTCTTTGTTTCTTTTCACAGGTTGTGAAATTCATTTTTTTACAAGAGGTTGGATACTAAATGTTGTTACAATTGCAACAACGGTGTATATTATAATGTATGTGATAGTAGTCTTGGTGGCGATATTGTTTACACTTACTGTCTTTGGTGCATGTGAACCATAGCACTTGCTTTAATGACTTTGACAGCATAAAGAAACTAAAGAGGAATGCGTACGTAACCACTGCCAAGTTTGTAATAAGTTGCTGATGTCAGCAGGGTGGCGTGTTTGAAAAAAACAAAGGGCGTTGATGGGTGAGAGAGAGAGACTGAAAAGAAGTTTGTACTGTTATCTAACTTGGTGGAAACTCCGTCCATCCAATTTGTTTCTTTGGAGTAGTCATATATATATACACATCTATGCATTGTCTAAACCAAAGTGAATTAATGAATCATCAGTAGTAGTAGTAGTAGTGTTGTTGTATAAGGAGTATATATACAGGGGAGAGGGGAAACAATGCAAAGTGGAAAGATGATTTGGGGGGCAAGCGGCTTACAAGATTGTATAAGTCGATCGTCCTTCTTGCCCGATGAAACGATTTTTTAAAAAGAAAAGACGATCGACGTTAGAATGAATTTCAGTCCTGTCAAAAGAATGTAAAATCCATTGGTTGTGAAGCCCTGTGCGTTGGAACTAATTGTTTCCTGATTTGGTAAAATACCCAATTGGGAAGAAAGAAAAGACAAGACACGAAAGTAGGAACGAGGATACGAATACTTATCAAAAAATGATAAAAAAAAACAACCGGAATGCACCGATAAGATGATGGAAGCTGAAAAAGGGAAACAGGGAAATAAAGAAGGTTTTAACTTTTTTTTTTGCTCGATAAGAAAACTGTATGTATATAATTTATGATTTAAAAGGGATGTTGATAATCATTTATTACAACCTATTTCAAGAATAATACAGAGTTCACTATAAATATAACTTAAGTGAAACATAATAACCCATACATAAAGAAGAAGAGAAAAAGCCAGACTAGTGATAACTGTAGAACTCGCTATTCAATGGAATCATGTGTCAGCCGCCCCTAACATTCTCTATTGGTATTGATAGAACCACTAGATTCAATTTTCCTATTAAATGTAATCCTATCTAAATCTGAGACAAGGCAAATCGAATTAAAAGAGTACAAGTAAAACAATCTTTGAAAGGTATTATTATATATATATAAATCTTTTTACCAACTTTTAAAATTAATTGTAATCTTAAAGTCCTTTAGTTAATCTGGGAATTAATCAAACACCTTTTGGTCCATTAAATGGGAGATGAAAATGGAGAATGCAATGATAATTAACATTCTCAATATAGATGAAGAGTGTGTTTGTTACTTATCGATTAGGTTAGGTTAGCTGTGTAAACCTAAATATACAGATTCACATGGAAATCAGATCGTTTGTATGCGTTGTATTCAATTATCAGTTCCATCTGCTTTTGGCTTATTAGTGGCTATGTTCTATGATACAATAAGAAGAAAGAAAAAAACTGAATCATTCGTACTATATTCTATTATACTCAAACTATACGAAAGACTAAACGATTGAAAAAAAAAACTGCTCATCCGATAAATGAATATATACATATATCCAATATAGCATAACATCAGCTGTTCATCAAAACTGAGCAAGAGAGTATAAAACAAAGAAAACAAAGAAGGTTTGTTTTTTGTGTTGCTTTTCTGTACAAAGAAAGAGAAAGGATTTTTTATTTAAATTCCCCCCCTGTCGCGATTTGATTTGTTGGTGAAAGGATGCGTCGCGTCCCGAATTTGAAAAGTTAATTAAATCCAATTTGCCCCAATACAGCATCTCTTTTGTTCTATCTATTTGCTTCAACTACACGTAAACGTCCCCTAACCTTTCTTTATTCCATTCCAGTTGCTTTTATAACATTTGTCCATCCTTTTAACATAACCCCTTCTCTTGTTGAAACTTCACTATTCATTCCATTGATTACTTACCATTCAACTATCCCAAGTTACTATTAAGCAGAGCTGCTATTTCTTTCACCAATTGCAAAAACTGCCATATTTATATTCATACAACTTTAACAAGACACACCAAACAAAAAAACTGAAAAGTAAAATTTAAAAAAAAACACCACTTTGGCTTACACGTCATACTTTTTTTTTTCAATAATCAAATAACAATTATTAATATTATCCTTTATCAAACTACTATTGTCGCATCTGAATAATCGAACTCTTACCCTATTAAATAAATATGAAAACTATGAAATCTAACCTGCATTTAAATCTCAGTTTTTCAAGAAAGAACTCCTATAAAGATGGTGTTAGTAATGGTGCAATAACTCCAGGTGGTTATGTCACTCCAAGTGATCAAACTACTCAATTTCAATTCCAAACACCTTCTTTAATGGCAAAAAGAAGTGATTCTATCAGTTCTTACTACTCAGATTATAATATAAACCCAAACAATCCAAACAATCCAAACAATCCTGATCACCCAGCTTTAAGTAAATGTGACAGTACAACTTCAGTGTCTTCCTCTGTTTACAATCACGGTGGGGATTCAAGTCCAGTCAATTTAAGCAACTACGAATTCACTCCTCAATTTGATGAATCTCTAATGAACGTTTATTATTCATACGCAAATAGGCCAAATATTACACCTTTCAACATAAACTTCCCTCCTTCTGGAATAGTTTCCAAAATATCAAGACAATTTTATCATCTGTTACGTCATGATATTTTAATTCAACTGGAGAAAAATTTGAAGAAAAATGAAGAATTGATGGCTGAATCCAATCAATCTTTATGTTTGAGTCTGATTAGAAAGAGACTATTGGAACTATGTAACTCTGGTGCTTCCGATCAATCCAATGGGTTTTCAATTTCAAGATCAAATTCATTTTCTTCAATGGGTAACACAAACAATCCATTACAATTCCAAGCACAGCCATCAATCACACATCGTCCATCGTGGTTACATCAAAACCCAATGTTTTCAGCAACTAGATTATCTTCAACCGACTCGTTAATTGACTCTGTTCAATTTTCAGCATCACCAACAACACCAACAACACCATTAGCACCACAACATCCACAACTATACCATTTATCATCTGGTATGAGTAATAGTTTCAACAACCACCACAACAATAACCACGATTCCATGATGATAACACCACCGCAATCAGCAGCTGGTCATTCTTCATCGATCAATCAACATCACCATCATAACCACCACCCTAAATTAAGTTTACAATCTCCATTAGATCAATTTACATTCGAAACTACAAGACCATTACAAAGTCCATTTGATGAAACTCGTTTCCAATTTGATGGCTCAAACAACAATAACAATAACAATGGTAACTCTTCATTACTGCCTAATTCAAAACCAAATATTGGTCAGCATCATCACCACCACCAACAACAACAACCAAAGAGAACGAATTCTGTTAATTCAATGAATAGCATGGGTAATGCTATTGCTGCTGCTGGGAACGGTATCATGGATTTGGAACTTGATCCATTCTATAACGTGACGGCACAAAGAAAGAGAGATAGTTTGAAATTAAAGAGAAATATGAAATGATCCTTACGTTTATGTTTACTTTTTTAAAAAAATAGAAGCTATTTACTAAACTTGTGCTGGTTTACAACGTTCATCTGTGTGTGCGTGTGCTTGGGTGGCTGTGTGTGTGTTTTTTTCCGATTTGAACTCTAGCGATTTTGATTTTTTTTGTTATTTCGATTTTTGATTCTTTTTTTTTTTTGAGCTTTAGTCTCTCTTTTTATTGATACCAAGTTGTTTATTATGGTTTTTTTTTTTTTTTTGCTTATTGATACCGAGTTGTTTATTATGGTTTTTCTTTATCGATTCTTTATATTTTTGGGTCTTATTTATATTATAATTTTTTTTTTTGTTCAATCTTTACACAGTCTCTTCTTGCCTTCTCTCTACATTTCTACATTTGTTTCTTTTTCAATATATACTTGCTTATAACTGTTCTTTTGCCTTTTTTGACTAACCCTGGTTTTATAGTCCTTTCCTCCTCTCCTCCTCTCCTCCTCTCCTCCTCTCCTCCTTTTCCAACTTTTTTTTTTTGAATTTACATTGCACTATAGAGGATTCTCTCACTTTCACACTTTACGTTCTTCTTCTTATAAATTCTGTGTTTTTGCTTTCCTCCTCATCCCATCCCTCTTTCCCCCTTTTCATACATCACAATTATAATTGCTTAATATTTGTTTTTTTTGCGTTACAACTTCCATTATATCAATCATTTGTTTAATAAGTTTCTCACTCTCTGCATATATATTATAACCTTTTCCTGATTTTTTTTGTGTGTGTTTTTACACTCGGATTTTCATACCATTTTATTTATACTATACCTCCTTAATTTGTGTTTTGTTTTTATCTTTTTATTTTGTTCTGACTTGCCCTCCCACCCTCTTGTTTTTAGTGTTTTTGAAGTTTCGCTTATATATATAGTTTATATATCCTTATTATATCTACAATAAAATGAGCAACTACAAAAAATTAAAAACAAGCAAACAAATATATATATGATATACATGTATATCCCTGTCATCCATTTCGTACTCTTTAGATTCTATTTTTCACATATGCTCATTTTGAGCCTCCCGCCATCCCCACCATTTACTATCCTCGTCTCCCAGTCTATTTCCCAATTAAAAAAAAAAAATAAAAATTGCTTCTTGAAAGAACCTAACCTGTTTTGAAATTCTTTTTTTAGCCGGAAAAGAAGAAAAACCTATATTTATGGTTCTTGTTACTATAAGTTATTGATTTACATTAAGTTTGTATGCAATCCACAATTAATAATATAAGTACGAGTATATACGGATTACTGGAGTGAAAAGAAGAGAGATTCTGGTTTGTACAGTGATTTGATCTTTGGAAAGCTGGTCTGTTTTGTTTGTTGATTGATGTAAATAAATTTAATTTGTTAGGCTTTATACTCTTGTAAATCGAGGCAAAATTGCAAAAAAGCATATAACATTCTGATACTATATAACAACCCGTTCACTGATGTCTATGCAGTTAAAAACAAAGACTTTTAAGTTTTTTTGCTAATCCATTACAGATTTTATGATAGTCTAGGCCATACAGTGAATCATCCTACTATCCATGACCTGCTCTAACTCGCTACCAGATAATATGAAAAAAAATTAGTACTGTTTATATATATATATATATATCTGTGTGTGTGTGTGTATCTGTATAGCATACACATGTTTGAAATATTATATATCAGTCTGTAAAACTAGATTGAATAGATGAATAAATAAGTATAATTTCCAGACGAGAGCGTCGATCGACGCGATTTACATTGACGGAAAACAGAATTCCAGCGTCTGTTGAGCAGGTTTTGGAATATTTATCAACGTGGTTGAAGGGGAAGAGGGGAGGAGGTGGTGTCAATGTCCGATTGAAGGATTGGAATGGTTTACAATTGGTTTCTCTAAGTGTACGTGTATATAATTACTGGGTTTATTAGTTAGTATTAGTTCTTGGTGGAGGTGAGTGGCAGTGATGAAGTTCAAATGCAAACTTGTCCAGAAGAGAAGGGGAGGGGTTAGATCGGCTGCGATGCGATTGTGACAAGTCCGGAGTTTCTGGACTTTACCTGTGTGTAAGCAAAGTGTATGTATTATTAAAGCATCATTAAACACAATCTGGTTAGAAAATAATAGTAGGGTTCCAATTGATTGTTACAAAGATGTAATTGACTGTATTTTGAACAATTATAAATGTGTGTGGATTGTTTGAAAATTGAATCAATTGATGTCTGGTGAAGTAAAATGAGTTGGTTTTATTTTTTGGAGGGGTGTGGAAAAAAAAAAAAGAGAAGGAATCACCCGATCAATCCTCAGATGACATGTTGATATTAACCATCATTCTTATCTCTCTGTGTTTTGTAACTACCAGGTCTACTAGTTCAAATCATCTTTTAGACAACCAATTAAATAGTAAAACTATCACTAGTACTCCGTTTATATATATATATGTATGTGTATATGTTAAATATACTAAAAAAAAATATAAACAAACACCAACATCTCGTCAAAGATAAAAAAAAAACAGGGGGATGTTTCGGAAATGATTCTGCATTGGAAGCACTGCTATTGTTTCTTTTTTGTGAAGCCGCCATAAATTGTTATATATTAGAACCGTTTCCCAGGCCTGATTTTCAACTCTTTTTGTACTTTTCTCTTTATAGTTTTTGTTGAATTCCTCTTTTAAAAATATATAATCTATATTTTATAAAGATATATAACTATATAAAACATTTACACAAATTACAAAAAATGAGTTCTCCTATCGAAACACCAGCATGGCAAAAATTACAAGGCATCTTTGATGACTATGGTAAAACATATTCAACCAGAGAAGCTTTTGCCAAAGATAATGAAAGATTTAACAAATTCTCAACAACTTTTGAAAACTACGATGGTTCCAAAATCTTGTTTGATTTCTCCAAGAACCTGATTGATGAATCAATTATGTCATCCCTTGTTGAATTAGCTAAAGAATGTAACGTTGAAAAATTAAGAGACGAAATGTTTGCTGGTTCTCACATCAACACCACTGAAGACAGAGCCGTTTACCACGTTGCTTTAAGAAACAGATCTTTAAAGCCAATGTACGTTGATAACGTTAACGTTTCCCCTGAAGTTGACTCTGTTTTACAACACATGAAGGAATTCTCAGAATCTGTTAGATCTGGTGAATGGAAAGGTTACACCGGAAAAGAAATTACTGATATTGTTAACATTGGTATCGGTGGTTCCGATTTAGGTCCAGTTATGGTTACTGAAGCTTTAAAGCCTTATGCACACCCAAGATTAAACGTCCACTTTGTTTCTAACGTTGATGGTACTCACATTGCCGAAACTTTAAAGAAATGTGATGCTGAAACCACTTTATTCCTGATTGCCTCCAAGACTTTCACAACCGCTGAAACTTGTGCTAACGCCAACACTGCTAAGAACTGGTTCTTACAAAGAGTCAAGAACCCAGACTACATTGCTAAGCATTTCGTTGCTTTAAGTACCAACGCTGTTGAAGTTGCCAAGTTTGGTATCGATACTAAGAACATGTTTGGTTTCGAAAACTGGGTTGGTGGTAGATACTCTGTTTGGTCTGCCATTGGTTTATCCGTTTGTTTGTACATTGGTTTCGAAAACTTTGAAAATTTCATGAAGGGTGCTGAAGCCGTTGATTCTCATTTCGTTAACACTCCAATCGAACAAAACATCCCATTCATTGGTGGTTTATTAACCATTTGGTACAACAACTTCCACAAGGCTCAAACTAAATTAGTTGCCCCATTCGATCAATACTTACACAGATTCCCAGCTTACTTACAACAATTATCAATGGAATCCAACGGTAAATCCGTCTCCAAGGACTCTAAATTCGTCAACTACGAAACCGGTATCGTTATGTTTGGTGAACCATGTACTAACGCTCAACACTCTTTCTTCCAATTGGTTCATCAAGGTACCAAGTTAATCCCAACTGATTTCATCTTGGCTGCTAAATCACACAACCCAATTGAAGGTAACTTGCACCAAAGAATGCTTGCCTCAAACTTCTTTGCTCAAGCTGAATCTTTAATGTTAGGTAAGACCAAAGAAGAAGTTGAATCTGAAGGTAACTCTGCCACATTAACCCCACACAAGATGTTCAGCGGTAACAGACCAACTACATCCATTCTAGCCCAACAAATCACACCTGCTACATTAGGTGCCTTGATTGCATACTACGAACACGTTACTTTCGTTGAAGGTGCCATCTGGGGTATCAACTCATTCGATCAATGGGGTGTTGAATTGGGTAAGAAGTTGGCTAAGGTTATTTTGAACGAATTGGATGCTGAAAAGAACGTTGAAACTCATGATGCTTCAACTAGAAACTTGATCAACCAATTCAAGGCTTGGGCTTAAATTTCAAATTTATGATTTGCTTTTCTTTTAATGAATTGAATTTACTTGGTTAACGAACAAAAAAATAAAAACAGTTTCTATTTCTGCTTTTTTATTAATTTATAGTCATTTATTGTGTTTTTTTTTTTTTTGTTTCATGTACTTTGTTTGTTTCTTCCTTTTTTTGTGTATGTTCCTTCTTCTCCTTTCTCTCTCATTTCAACCAGCAGTCTATACAGCCACATGCCGTTTATTATTCTATAGATTCTGGTTATTCATTTTTTACATAAAGTTATTTAATAGAGTTTCATTTTTTTTATGATATTCACATATCGTATACAGATATTTTTTTATGCACTTCTCAAATGAGACACGCTTATAGCAACCACCCATCCCCACTTTTGCTATTTAATTTTTCATGTTACTTATCGCTATTTTTTTGCTATCCATTTTCTTCTACTCTTTATACTGTGTACAATAAAACTATCTATAAAAAAACAAAAGATACGGGTTTTGTTTGACAAAAAAAGAAACCAAATGTCGGTAAAAAAAAATTCAATACGGTAAAGGTCGTACCCGGATTCGAACCGGGGTTGTCCGGATCAAAACCGAAAGTGATAACCACTACACTATACAACCCGAATTTTTCATTTAAAAAATTGATGTCTTTCTGTACTTAGTTGAAGATATTCTGAAAGAAACATGTGTTTTACATTAGGCTAGTATTTAATTGAGTTTTTTTTTTCTAAAACCTTTGAAACTATAAAATAAAAGCAACTATCCACAAACAAGTTCATTTTTAAATTCGCACTACCTGAGAAAGTAAAATTTTTAACCTTTTTTTGCTGTTACAATTCAATCAGGGCCATGATCCAGCTTTTTTCTTACATACGTAAGTTTTCTGAGCGTGAATGTATAATTTGATAAAATCTAGCAATATTTTTAATAAAAGACGGTGAGAAAACTGAAGGATTTCTTGTTTAAGGGGAGTTTTGCATCTCACTCAATTTGAGGATCTGCGTTCCTTTCTGTTTTGTATTTTAAAGGATAAAACCCAAAATTTGTTTGAAAGATTAATGATTTTGTGACCTTTTTGAATTTTATTGGAAAGTGGTTTCCGTAGCTGGTAAATGGTTACAGATAGATTTATTTATCACCTGATAGTTCTAAAGAACTGTGTTGTTCGGTTCCCAATATTTTTCTATATTTCTTGAAAAGGTGAATTTTAGGAAAAGATATTAGTTGCTAAGTGTTCAACAAATTTCTTTTTCTAGACTTTGACATTCTATTCAACTATCGTCAAACCAAAAAGGCATCAACTGATCTGGTTTTAACATCAGTAATGTATAAAATCAATATATACGTTTAAATTTTTATTGTGTTAAAAGGTCTTTGTAATTAGGCGCCGTTAAAGTAGTTTCGTGTACAAAAGTACGATGAATAAAAAAAATAATAAGTTTCTATATAAGTGAACGTGATCATATTTGATCCCATAGAGTCTTGGTATGATTATCAATTGCTGTTATATCTTGTTTAATCTTAGACAAATCTTCCAAAATAAGATCATTACGTTTACCCATATCGTCAAAGAACTTACTGCTGTTGATATCCAGGTTAATCACACTTTGATTCACACCCACGTTCAATGGGGTGGCCGTTTCATTCGGGGCACTGCTTCTTTTACTCTCCCTCAATGGTGTACCACTTGCAGCATCACCAACGGTATCAGATTTATCGTTAACTTCGTCAAAGTTGTTCCAAGCTTGGTAAAATTCATCGAACGAATGTTCATTGATCTTAACCATGTCAACGAGTAACTTGAACTGTGATTTTTTCAATTCGTTTAAATTTTTGGTGTAATGCTCATCGAAAAACTTCAAGCTTCTGATGTTTTTAACGTCATTTAAAATATTCAAGCTTTCGTATAACTTATCTTGATAATCCACTTTTTGAGAAGTTGAAGCAATTTTGTCAACCAGTTTGGGTTCTTCAATATATGCATTATCGTCATTTTCACCATCCTCATCGGGGAAATGGGATTGTGATTGTGATTCTGTGGTGTTTAAGTTTAGAGAGGATGTATCAGTCGTTGCCGGTTGGTTCATTGATCTAGTGGGTAGGAAATCCAAACTTGTTGAATTTGTTATCTTTTCAGTTGGATCGTAATTGTACGAGCTGTTGTAGCTTAACCCGTGCTTGTCAGGGGTGTTTTGAGAATAGTAGACGTCTTCATTGTACCCCCGGATGGAATCGTGGTCGTCATCATCCTCATCTTCAACGTACTCTGAGTCTCTGGACATCATTGAATGTGTGCTTTGTAATGCATTTAAGTCAACTTCTGGATCACTATCTGAAAAATGCCCAGATGGTTCTTGACGATGTTGTGGGGTAAAGTGTGGGATATAAGGTAGGGCATTTTCTTCCAGAGAGTCCAGTTTTTTGGTTGTCACATATGAGTCGTTGGTTGTCCTTCTTTCCAATGAAGAAAGATCGGATCCATTCCTCTTTGATCGTGTGGTATCGAGGGACATTTTTTGAGTTGTTGTGCTTTAATTGATTAGGTGGATGAACTATAGTAAAGCTATAAAAGAGAGTGAATTGAATAAAGTAAATCAATATAGATGGTTGTTCTTGATATCATTTTTAGTTTGAAAGTTGCGAGCCTCAGAAAATTGAAGTTGAATATTTGCAAATTGGCTGTTTATTTGACTGTTATTACTGATCTGCTCTTCTTTTACCCAATCTTTTGATTATAACTTAGACAGACTGCATACCAACAACCAGCGTACTCAATATCAAGGCACTTGGGGTTTTTTTTAGTTGTTGAACAGAGAAAAACAAAACACACAATCGAGAGCTAGCTAACAATGCCCTTATATGATCCTCTGAATGCTTCTAATGAAATCCCAACATTGTTCGGGTCTGATCTATCTTCAACATCAACCTCATCATCAATGGAAAACCATATAGAAAGTCCCAGAATCGAAATTACATTCCACACTGAGCAAGAAAACAACAGACTGAATAGAGAATTACCAACTAAAACAAGCAATGCTGCACCACTACTCAGATTGAACACTCCTTCGAACATCAAACTATCCTCGTCTACATTAAAAGCAACAGCTATGGACGATATAATTCCAAATTATGAGCAACAGCAACCATCGCATATTACAATACGGAAAACAAATGAAAGACAATCTAAACCTAGAAAGCAACAGCCATGGAAAAAATTACTATGGTATAAACAAGACTATGAGGATAACTATACTGACAGTTCATTCTTATCCCAATTGAAAAGAAATTCAACGGTGATAAACTATTCCTACTGGAAACTATTGAATGATTTTACGTTGATAGTACTACATCTATCAATTATCATGTCTGTTATCCTAGTGTTTTATGGAATTTATAAACTCGATTGGAATCCACTAGTACCAACGTTAATAAGCACAAGTATAACAGTGATCGGTTTCATCATTTATGAAATAACGTTGAAAATCAGAAGAAACAGAGAGTTGATCAACTTGCAAAAATTGAAAATTGAACAATTATCAATGTCTACAAGGAACTCAAGGTTTAGACCAACATCAAGATCAACATCACCATTCAATACGAGCATGCATCACCAAAATCACCCTGCAAACAGTTCACTATCACAAAATAATAACAATAACTCTGAAATGACCACAACTGTGAGCGATCTAGAAAGGTTCTTGATAGAACCAAACCCACCAAATTTGACAAATACGATGAAATCATCGATATTGATCTTGCTCACGTTATTAACTTTTTCCCCTGTTTTAAAATCTTTAACGAACTCAACATCATCTGATTCTATTTGGGCATTGAGTGCTTGGTTATGTATCCTCAACGTTCTGTTCAACGATTACTCTATTGATTTTAGTTCTCACAACAAGCATCATGACGGTGGGATGACAGTGAATAATGATGGTGGTACGGCGGGAGGGTTGGAGATGCAAAGCTCCAGCGCTAATTTATCCAAGAATATATCATTGTCAAATGCAATTGTACTAGCATCGAGATTGAATTCTAATCTAAGTGCTTTTTGTTTCATTGTTTTTTCGATTCAAGTTTCTGGACTTTTCCCAATTTTTAATAATTTTACGAGAAGGTGCCAGTTTCGGACATTCCATTGGTTTCAAGTTTTTGGGATCGTTGTTGGTGTCGATTTTACCATTTATAAGAGTTTTGGGATCGGTTGGTTTTTAGTTTGGTTGAGTATTCATTTCTTGATCGTTGTCTTAGGACCTTGGTATTTCATCGTTTTACAGAAGTATAAGGATGAATTACAAGGGCCTTGGGATCCTGCTAAGCCGATTGTTAAAAGTAGTTTGTAGGAATTTATGTATAATTAGTTAACATCTTTGCATTGTAATAATAACAGAAAAAAAATAAAATATAAAAGTCACATAAGTTCGGTATAATATACAGCTATAAATAAAATAGTAAAATAAATACATCAAAGAAGAAAAAAAAAACGAATCAGTTTAAAAAAAAAACAGGGGAACACAAACTCAAATTATTTTTTTATTAGTTTGCACTTTTTTCAGTTCAACCCGAGAAAACACCAGCTGCCAAACACAAGTTTCTTCTTGTAAAGTGAACTTTGTAGACAGGAGTCTTTTTAGTAAAGTAAACAGCCATATGATCTTGGGTAGCCCAAAACTCTTTTCTTCTCTTTGCATCTTCTTGTTTCTTAGCTTGCTGTTGTTGCTGTTGTTGCTGTTGTTGTTGGGAATTACCTAGTTGACCAACTGAAGTCATTGAATCAACAGCAGTTGTTGCATCGACATTCTTAACTGCCATCACTGACTCAATAGTGAATTTTTCAGGTTGTGGATTGTTGTTTTCCATCGTTCCTCTCTTTATATCCCACACTCTGATAGAATTGTCAGAACCACCACTGACCAAGACTGAACCGTCTCTACTGAACGACAAAGAATAGATCGAACATCTACCATGACCTCTCATCGATTTCAACTTTCTACCAGATGCGATATCAAACACATTGATAATAGAATCTTCACCTGCAGTGGCAACCCATCTACCATCTGGTGAAACGGCCATTGCATTGATTGGCATATTGTGACCAATGAAAACACGAACAGATTCACCACGACCGATATCCCACATTCTGACTGTTTTGTCGCTAGAACCAGTGAACAAGTAAGTTGAATTTGGATGGAATTCAACAACGTCAACGTCGTTTAAATGACCAGCAAATATTCTTAATGGGTAAATATGATCACATGACCATAATCGAGCAGTTTGATCATGGGATGCAGTGGCGAAATAGTGACCCAGTGGAGAGAATTTAACGTCCCAAATTGGTGCATTGTGACCTTTGTATGAAACTAGTGAAGTGTATGTATCCATTGACCACAATCTCACTGTTTTATCCTCTGATGATGAAAGTAGGTAGTGGTTATCAGGACTGAAATCCAAACCATAAACGGCACCACTGTGGCCAACTAGCCTTCTACATCCATTAACAGCAACACCATCAATAGTTTGGTTGTATTCATCATTCTTCAAAACAGACTTCAATGGAGATCCATCAATACTCCATAGTTTAATAAACGAATCTTGGAACCCACCAGCCACTATTGTAGAATCATCGTTGAATTCAACACAAGTTAGATCATTGTTGGTGTTATGGAAAGTGTACATACAAGTACTTGGTAAAGAAGCTTGAACAGAATTCAATTTGATCTTGGATCTGGAATCTTGAATCTTCAAAATTTCTCTCTTCAAATCGTATGCAGTTCTTTGTGGTAATGGTAAAGTATCTCTACTTGGTGTCTCTTCAGCGTTTGTATCTGTTTTAAAGTTTTCAGTGTACTCTTCCATTAAAGTTTTATCAAACTTTTTATCCTTTTGTAGCTCATCCCTTTGTTTCAGTTCAGCTTCTAATTCTTTAGTGAATTCTGGATCATTTGGGAATTTACCTAATTTGACGGATTTACTATTAATAGTTTGTTCAACTTCATTGATACCTTTTTTATCTTTATCTTTCTTATCTTTCTTTTTACCATCATCTTTTTTGTTTTCTTCATCGTTTATCAATTGGTAAATGGCTGGTATACCTTCCATATTTTCTATACTTGGATTGTTTTCATCGGCAGTGGAAGTTATCTCAACCTGTGTACTGATTTGCATGTTGTTATTGATGGTTCTCACAATAATACCACCCCCAATTCCTTCATTTTCATTCAAGAAACTTAGAATCAAGTTCATCGAAGTGTTTGAAACAGAGATTTTATATTTATTACTTTTGAACATTTTAGCAACTTCATTTTCTTCAAGATGATCCTGTAATGATAAACCACCTAAGGATCTAATTTCGTAACTGTGTGCGATAAAATGGTCGTTATTAAATTTTTCATAAAAGATTCTTGCTTCTTCAACTTCACCTCTTTGAATTAAAGTTAAATAACAATGGACAAAGATCGGGTATAATAATTTATCAAGTTCATATTTATACATCTCCAAAGAATTTTCACACCATGATCTAAACATTAAATAAGCTCTACCAAACATCTTCGGATCTTCATCGAATTGTGTTTGCTTTGATGCATGTTTCTGTTGAATGTACTGTTGTTGTTGGAATTGAATATTCGATCTATTGGAAACTATGGTGGAAGGTTTTTCAAATGATGAGTTACCGGTGGTTAGAGGTATTGTTGGTTGACCAGGTATCTTGGTACTTTCCATTCTTAAAGTAGCTTCTGTTTGATGATACCCCTTTTTATTCAAATACTCTAGAACAATTCTATTTAAATCCGCTTGAGAAAATTGTCCACTTCCTCCACTACTACTCCCCGATTGAGGCTGTTGTTGTGTAGAAGTTTGTGCATTTTTTTGTTGTGCAGCTAGTTGCTGTTGTTGCTGTTGCTGCTGGGTAGGTATCTGAGGTTGACCAGGTTGACCTTGTCGTATTTGGGCACCAGATGGATTTGCTTGTTGTTGAGGAAGGTCAGCTGGAGCCGGAACGTTTGCGTCGTTCTCCTTCTTTATTGGGCCAGTCATTTGTTAAAAATATACGATGATCTATCAAGCAAATATGTTCGTTGGATATCCAATTGAGCAACTAAAATGCTATTAGAATTAAACAATTAAACCAAATAAACTTACACCAACGATGAATAAAACCACCAATTTGAATTTTGAATTGAAAACGATCAACTTTCCAATTTGAACACAAGAACGTGAAATGGCAGATAAAAGTGTAAACCTTTACACACGTATAATAATCTAAATACTTGACGTCGATCGACTGTATTATTTTTGGTTTTAGGCGACGGTACTATTTTTCTACAAAAACCAAGGCAAACTATTTCACGCATGTAGTTTCCCAATGTAGAAGCTCTTACCGACGCCGCAGTCTCTTTTTTTTTTACCTCCCCTTTTTTTTTTTCTCTACTCCTTCCAACTGACTTCAATTCAATTGTCTTTTTTTGTTTTGGCCATATTGAAGTATTAATGAAAATGTTAATAAGGCTAAAAAATAAACGGTTGTGGTGATATTTCATAAAAAAAAAATATATTTCTTTCCAATATTGTTTGCTAATCTCGGATTAAATTATGCACCCTTTCGTTTCCTTTTTACATCATATTCAATTATATTTTCTTTCTCTTATAAATACAATACTAACCTGAGTCATCATTCTGGATTATCAAATATTTCATTGTTTGAATCACATTATCATTAAAAATACACATCAGATCGTACTATCAACTTCCTTATGCTTTTTTCACTTTAATAGCTATCTATATACCCCATAACCGCATACATAAATCCGACCACAAAATATCGCAATACTAAAATGTCCAATCCAAGAACCCAACAAATATCAACAGGAAAAAGAACAAGAAGCAGGAAAGGCTGTCACGGTTGCAAAAAAGCAAAAATCAAATGTGATGAACTAAAACCTTCCTGTACAAACTGTATCAAAAACAGTAAAACATGTGACTACTCATTGAAATTAACATGGGGTGGAAGACCTTATAAAATACCAAAAGTTGAGAAGTTGAACCCTGTTGCTAGTTTATCAAGGCAGGTACTTGGTAGCACAACCCCTGGACCACAAATGATGATGACTAGTTTCTCAATGGAAAGTTCAATTTCAACTAGTTCTTCCACAATCGGAGCCCCAATTACTCCTATAGGTTCAGTGCATTCACCGAGCAGCTTGATACCTGCTCATGAAGCTCAGGTCAAGCAGGAATTCATAGGTGTGCCTTCAGAAAGTGAACAACAATCGCAGCCCATTTCATCACCTGGATTGAAGAAAGTTGAATCTATATCGACCAACAACAGCAACAACAGCAACAACCAAACAGTTCCTCAGATTAATCAATCACCACACCCACAATTTGATATACCATCTCCATTAACAAGCTTCCAAATGGTAAATGCATTGTCTTCTTTTACAAGCATTAACTCAATAATACCAGTTAATAATTCAAACAAACCAGATGACTATGAATCTTTGGAAGAATCGTACACTCCCCAATTCATGGCATCCGGACATGTCAACAATTCAAATAATAACACAAACACAATTCCGGATCTTTTGCTGAATAGTATGACGAACAACTTTCACAACGTTTCCGGAGCTTTAGAGACTTTAATAACAGATGACGTTATTCAAGCAAAACCATCTGCATTTTTCCAAGAGTTGGGCTCATATTCAACCGATTTCAAGCAAGCCCAATTAAAAAACATCAATGATCAGAAATTAAATAGTCTTGGTGTGACCGACTCGCCTGATTTCTTTGCTCGATCTCCGAGCAATCAAAACTGCTACAACAACAACAATAATAATAATAACATCGACACCAACAACAACAACAACAACTATGATCAAGACGGTATACCTTCTAAATCATTAGAAGGTTTAGTGGATGAATATTCTGAAGATATTGCTAGACTAGAAGCTTTGAATCCATCAACGAACAACAATTTACTGTCACTCCCATACATCTACACGAAACGAACGGTAACAGCTCATTCTCATTTATTACTCAAAGAAGATGAAGAAGATGAAAACTTACAAGTTCAATCCCAAATTAATCAACTACTAGCATTACCAAGTAACAAACATCAACACACAAACATTTCCACCCCATCATCAGTGGAATCAATTGACATTGAACCAATCCCAAGAGGTTTAGAACCATTACCAGATATGCTATTAAATGTTCCATTCTATTACGATTCGTTTAGATTTTATGTTGATTCCACAGCAAATGTTTTAATCCCCGTTGATGAAACGATTTACTATAACAACCCGTTCAAAGTCGTCCTACCGCAAATTGCAGTCACAAACGACGGTTTACTCTCACTAGTCGTGGCATTTGGTATGACACACAAGAATCAGTTGTTGGGTAAGCCTGAACCAACTGAAGTTATTGATCAGTTGTTGAGTAGATCATTGAGTGAATTGTTAGTCCTTTTACAAAACAAAGAAACTTCAACCAGTGATTTAACACTAGCGCTAGTTTTACTTTTAAGTTCATTCATGGTTTTCACATCAAGATCAAACAATTGGAAAGTACATTTAAAAGGTGCCAGACAAATCTTACTAATGAGAGGCTACAATAAACCATTTGACAAATTTATGAAGGATTTAAAGAACATAAATGCAAGTTTATCATTGAATGATGAAATCAAGAAATCTAAATTGGTTTATTTCTTATTGAGATGGTTTGCATATATAGACGTTTCAGCTAACTTATCGTCACCTTTACAACCAACCGAAGCTGAAATGAATCAATATTTGGAACATTCATATAGAAACATGGGCAAATCAAGAAGAAGTTCATTCAGTATTCAAAGTGAAAAGAGCTCTGAATCACCAACGGTTCACCAAACAACCTCAACGAAGAAGCAACAACCACAGATCGTTGAATTAAAAGACACAGCAACACCACAACTACAGCCATTCCCATTCCCAAATGGTACAAACAATAAAAGGACAGATTATGTGGACCAATACGAAGCGCAACAAATGGACTACGAAGTTGATGATCAGACATCAACAAATCAAACACGGGTGAAAAATCCAATAGTGGATAGCGAATCAATGGCTGACGTTGATTACTTCACCGGATTCAACCTTAAATTCCTCCCGTTGTATACTCAAACGGTGAAGTTGATCCGTAAGACGAACATCCTTCTAAAATTTAACAGTTCGAATTCATCACAAGCTTTCAAAGTTTCACCTTCGATGATTGGGAAAGCGCTTGAGATTGAACGTCAATTTAGATTGTTGGATAATTCGGATAAGATATTGAGTAATAATAAGCAAAGTATAAAATACAAGGCCATCATTGCCACTAATAAAGTTTTCTTATTAATGGGGTTGAATCAATTGTACAGACGTGTTTTACGGTTGGATAAATCAAGTTCGTTGATTCAAGACTTGTCAAAAGAGTTAATAATGCTAATTAAAGAATTCATTCCGTTGGACTCACCAAATGAACTCTGTTTAATCTTGCCGATTTTCGCATGTGGTTGCGATTGTGAGAATGAAAGTTATAGAGAGTGGTATTCAGAAAGGTTGAAAGCATTTGTGTTGAAAGGTTCACCACGTAGTTCTTTTGCACTGGAGATTATGCAAAAAAGTTGGCAAACTGATGAAGATTGGTTCAACATTTTACAAAAGGATGGAAGAGATGTTGTGTTTTTATAAACAAAATATTCGTAATACTATTTTAGAAATATATATGAAAAGCTTTATCTATGTGCATTTATAAACGGACCTTCTACTTTAAATTCTATTTATGAGTTTATTCACTCCTCATCGTTCAAGTACATCAATTTTTGCTGCGATTTATCTTTGATTTTCATCAACACTTTTAGTCTCTTGTTCAAATTTAAACTCTTTTTCAAATCATTATCAATTTTTATTAATTCGTTGTGTCTCTTTAATCTCTCTACTGGATCAAACCTTGTGAAAATGGTGTAAGCGGCAGCTTGATCTTTATCGGTAGCAACCAACTGGCCACGGTTATCAACATCTTCTTCATCTTCGCTTTCACTGTCATCGAATGAGAATGTTTTGTGTTGTTTTTCGTAGCTATCTGCAGAAGAGATGTTACTACCAAATTCGTAATCATCTCCATCTTCATTATTGCTCTTAATGAATTTCAAAATGTGGGTATGGAACTTCCAGATTGATGTTCTGTGGCAAACCGATAAGACTGTAATCTTAAACTCTTCAGTAGCGATTCTATAACATTCTTGTTCTAAATCTGGGGAAATAGATGAAGTACACTCATCTAAAACAGCAAATTTAGGTTGATGGTAGTATAATCTAACTAATGCTAATCTTTGTTGTTCTCCAATAGACAATAGATCTGGCCATTTTTTGACAATATCCAATGGTGAATCTGGAGAGTGGTCCATAATAATGCTTCCATCATCCCCATCATCATCATCATTGTCATCTTCTTCGGCAGTTGCTAAATCGATCAAATGGTCTAACTTCACTAATTTTAAAAGGCCAATCAAATAAATATCATCCTTCATAGTTCTATGGCTTTTCCTGGTGCTTTCGAGATTTGAATAATAATCATCAATTGAATCTGGATAAATGATTTGTTCACGTAATGAACCGTATGTTAAATAACTTCTTTGAGGTAAGTAGAACAAATCCTTTCTCTTCTCTGGGATAATCAAATGGCCAGGATCTTCCACTTCCCATAAACCACCCAAGATTCTAAACAAAGAAGATTTACCACAACCATTTGGACCAATGATCAATAAATTGTCGCCTTGTTTAATGGAGAAGGACAAGTTTGACACTAAAGTTGTACCACTTGGAGTCACCAATGGAATATTTTGGAAACTAACTTCATTACCATAAGAAACGTTTGGTCCTTTAATCAAAGGATCAAAGTTCAAACTTGTTTCGAGTGTGGAATCGTCTTTGATTGATTTGTTGATGTCAATTAAAACTTTTTCGAAATCCCATAATTTGTCACTATAACCTAGCAAGTTTTGAATGTTTTTTTTTGATTGGACTAATTTACCTAAAGATTCAGAAGCTGACATGAGTAGAGATCTATTGGTGATAAAATCAGCAGAGATTTTAGAAGCAATTTTTTCAGATATTTGGAAATTATTTGCATATGCAGTGGTAAAGATTGGTAAGGAACACAACATCAAACCAAAAGCACCTAATGAGTACTTGAAGATGAAACTAACAGCAAAATTGTAGATTGCCATTCTTCTCAACTCCATTCTCTTGAATCTTTCCAATTCAAAATAGTTCATATCCAACAAATCGATTTCTCTTCTATGACCTTTGGCTAGAGCAATTTCTTCATTGTTATTCACTATTTTGGAATGGTAGGCATGGAATTTATTCTCTAATTCATTATTTATCGATGAAATCTTGGAGAAGTTTGGAGTGAAAACTTTCAAAATTAGAGTTGAAACGTTTGTTATTAAACCTAGCAATAAAGCGCCTTCTGCGACATTTTCACCAGAAGCAGATAATTGATTAGCACTCAACAGCATATCTAATGCTGGTTTTAATAATTGAGATGGTAAATTTGATAGAGAATCAGAAAATTGCTCCACAACAGTAGTTATTCTTTGGTTTGGATCGTCAATAACATTTTCATCATCTTCTGCATGATGAGCTTTAGCGTTATTGATCATATGATATATTGTACTGTTACCTGAATCCGGTAAATATTCATCCAATATTTTGTTTGTCATATTCAATCTAATTGATCTGGATAACAGTTGTTGAGTCTTGCTCAACAGAGAGTTTGTAAAAGATGCAGGTATACCCAGGAGTAACCACAGAACCAAGTATTTGAAAAATTTCTTGAACTTTTTGGAAATAATTGAAGAAATCAAGTAACCATCCAAAGAAGCAACTTTCAAAGTGATCAATGCTCTGATGACTGATAAACCAATCTGTGAACCAAAGTACAATATAATTGGTTTTGTGTTTCTATCTTTGAAATCCAGTTGTCTCATTAACAAGACAAGGGAAGAAGACTTAAATTTGTTTGCTACATTCACCAACGGATTCTTAGACTTTTCCGTAGCGTCTACTATCAATTCATTATTTTGAGGTTTATTTCTATGGTTCTTATTCTTTTTCTTCTTACTATTTGAACTACCATTAAAGATCATATAAACCACAAAGATAAAAGAAGCTCTTAAAATTGTGGTTCTCTTTTTGGAGTAAAGTCTGAGGAAATACTGAAAGGATCTTAGTACATAATGGTTCTTTTTCAATGTCAAAGAAAGTGAATGTTGACTTGTCATCATTTTGGCTTGATTGATGTATTTTTTCAACTGATTGATGAATTTGAATTAATGGGTTCTTAAAATTGAAAAGCAATCATGGAGGTTTAATGGCATCAAGGAAGTATTTATAACAGAGGATCATAAAAAGGGAGCATGTGAATTTGAAACGAAGACTTTCTTTAGCTGACCGTCTTTGCAAGAAAATTATCACATGTGTGCGGCGCAAATGTGGGGTAAAATGTGCGACACTAGAGATGTTGTAGTTATTTATCAGTGTGTTGCTGAGTGAGTGCCAATGGATACAACAAGCAAGATAGTTCTTACTTTAATTTTCTTCAAGGATAAATGATTTGACAAAGTGAGTAATCTTGAATAGCCAAAAAGAAGTTCAATGAAAATGGATTTTTTTACCTTTGTCTTTGGCTGATTTTGATTTTCTCAAAAATTTAGAATACTAAGTTTTTAAGCTATATCAAACATATTTTAGGATTTCAAGAAATCAACTAATTTATTTTTTAATTGAACAGAAAACATCGGATGTTATAATTAAAGTAAAATATGTAATTTTTTCTACAAATTTAGTTGGAAGTGTAACTTACAGCGTATGTGTAACAAAACAACTACAAATCATTATACGAGTAAGTACAAGGGCATCCACAAACCTTCCTCTACCACTTAGATATTATTTCCAAATAACAGAGGATTAATTTATTATTAATCTAATTATTAATTTTCTCTTATTTGTATATACATGCATATGAAATTAACACCACTCCTCACAAAACCCAAAAAACACAAACAAAAAAACACAAACAAAAAAACACCCAAATTCTATTAAAGATGGAATCAATCAATTCAAAACATTGATGCTACACCTCTCTGTCAAAAGAAAAGTACCAATGAAGGATAAATTACAAGAAATCCAACCTTTTAGAATCAACTGTTCGCCTTTTGGTTTTTGAAATAAAACACAGACTTGGTAAAAATCTAACCAAACAAAGTTGATTTCTTATTCTTAATATCGGCTTGAGTAGATTGTGTCAACAAATTTCTTCTGGCTGGAACAATTCTAGCACCTGACCAGTTGTATTTAAATCCGATTTCATGCGCCAAAATCTCACCAAAACCCAACATTATACCGTTAATAAATGGTAGAACTAAATTTATACTACAAGACGATATAAAAGACCAAACGGAACCGGTACTTATATCATATTGTTGTTCTTCTAATTCACTCTCTTCTTCAAAACCTTCAGCATCTATCTCAGCATTTGGACCTTTAACTTGCTCTTCAATGTTGTCCAAGTCTTTCTTTTCTTGTTTGGTTGTTATTTCCTCATCATTGTTGAGTTGGTTATGAACGGTGTTAATTGCTTGTGCAACTTGAAGTATGTCTTCTGCTGCTTGATCCATTGTGGTAATTGTTATATGTATATGTGTACGATGATGAAGTACTGATATACACTCTATCAATTCAGTGGTATGTTTTATCTCATCTCTTTAATTCTACTCTTTTTTATTTAGTAGTCAATTTCAACCAATAAACTGTCAATTTGAAGACGTGCATTAATTACACTTTTTTTTTTTCGCTTTGATAATTCAATCCTAATCTTTTTCCACCACACTTGATTATTTCTCCATTTGTCTATTATCGATGCCATAGTTAGGCAATTTGAAACTCATACCATTCACCACATCACTATTATCTATAAAAACTTGCAACCAAGACACATAATTTTTTTTTGTCTCCATATATTACAACTGATAAGTTTACAACCTTATAATTTCCAAGACGCATTTTAACATTCAACTCGACATAACTTCATCTATCTCTCCCACAATTAGATATATATAAATCAATATAAATATAGTCTTAAATATATATAATAATAGCATGTCATTTGAAGATAACATATTATTTCAAGACACAACCGATAACCATCACATAGATGACTTTGATGATGAAAATGAAGCTTCTGTCGTTGGACGTGCATTAACTGCTATTGTTGACATTGGTTCCAATGGTATTAGATTCTCGATCTCTTCAAAAGCTCCTCATCATGCTAGAATCATGCCTTGTGTTTTTAAAGATAGACTGGGTATATCCTTATTTGATGTTCAACTCCCAGACTCAGCAAACTCAAGCATTAAAAAGCCTATCCCTGAAGATGCCATTAGAGAAATTATCAAGGCAATGAGAAGATTTAAATGGGTCTGCGAAGACTTTGGTGTGCCTCCATATGGTGTCAAAGTTGTTGCTACCGAAGCTACAAGAGAAGCTTCCAATTCCCAAGAATTCAGAGATATTATTTTCCAAGCAACAGGTTGGGAGGTTACATTATTGAGTAAAGAACAAGAAGGTAGAACAGGTGCCTACGGTGTTGCATCTTCTTTCCACGACATTTCCGGTTTGTTCATGGACCTGGGTGGTGGCTCTACCCAAATCAGTTGGATCTATTGTAAAAATGGTGAAGTTAAAATCAGTGAACACCCAGTCTCTATGCCATATGGTGCTGCTGCTTTAACCCATAGACTAAAATACGAAAACAGTATGGATGTCTACGATGAAATTAAAAAATCTTATGAAGTTGCATTGGAGAAAATCAACTTACCACAAGTATTGCTTGAAGAAGCTGAAAGAAATGGTGGTTTCAGATTATTCTGTTGTGGTGGTGGATTAAGAGGTTTAGGACATTTAATAATCGGTAACGATCCATCATACCCAATTCAAACCATTATTAACGGTTACTCAACCACTTTTGATAGAGTTAAACAAATGGCCAATTATTTACTTTTGAAGAAGGAAGTTCCAAAATTTGATTCAACATCCGACAAGATTTTCAGAGTTTCTGCAAGAAGAGAACAACAAATACCGGCTGTTGGTTTATTAGTTTCTGCTGCCTTGGAATCACTACCAAAAGTTAAATCTTTCCATTTCAGTGAAGGTGGTGTCAGAGAAGGTGTTTTATATTCAATGATTCCAAATGAAATCAAAATTGAAGATCCAATATTAACTGCAACTAGACCTTATGCCCCATTATTGGCTTACAAGTACGGAGAAATGTTGAAGACAGGTTTACCTGATGGAGGTGTTGTTCCTGAAGAAGTTACTTTAAGAGTGGCACCAGCATTATGTAACATTGCATTCGTTCACTGTTCATATCCAAAGGAGTTACAACCAACTGCTTCATTACACGTTGCCACAACAGGTATCATTGCCGGTTCCCATGGTTTATCCCATAAGATTAGAGCATTGATCGGTATAGCATGTTGTGAAAGATGGGGTGCCGATATCCCACCGTCTGAAGAAATATACTACGCTAATCTAGAAAAATTGGTTTTGGATGCTGATCCAGAAAATGGTGAAAGCCTAATTTATTGGACTAAGTACGTTGGTAAGATGATGCACGTTATTTGTGGTATTAACCCTGGAGGTAACATTAGAGCTGGTTCATTATTTTTCAAGGTTAAATCAAGTGAATCATCAAGCAGTAACGCAAACGGTACCACAGCAGCAGCTTCAACAACCACCAACGCTACAACTTCAACCAACACTAACACATCTAATACAACGACTACTAATAATAACTTGAACAATGGTATTGCTGATTTGAATATTACTGGATTAATTTCAACAGCAAACAATTCCGATGACGAGACTGGTATCAATGAAAACAACAATAACTTAACAAAGGTCAAAAATGAAGTTTATGTTCTGTTACCAAGTGATGACATTAAGTACAGTTATTCAATCAGAAGTAGAATTGTTGGATTACAAAAGAAGATCAAGAAATTAAACAAAAGGTACAACTGTCCTGGTAAAGTTAGAGTTATTGTCAAATACGACAAGGCTAGCAGCAACAGAGATTAGACCTGACAGAATTGTCTTTTGTGATTTTACCTTTTCCTTTTCGTTTATTTATTACAGTTATTAAAAACAATGCTTTTATTCCCAAAATTTTCCTCCCCCTTTTTTCCTTTCCTAGTTAGGACTTTTATCTGATCGTTTTTTTTTTTGCGTTTCATTTTCCTCTTCTTCATTCTTGTTTTATTATTTTTTTTGCTTATACAGGGTATATACGTCTCAATTTTCACTTTTGATTTTATGAAAAACCCAAATACTAATGATTATTTTACAGCTTCAAAAATTTCTAATAAACTTGATATATCAATAAACAATGATGTACGTAAGACAAAAAAGTAAAATAAATATATAATAATGTAATAAATAAATGAATAAATAAATAAATAGAATGTCAACCACACAGCAGAGCGCTATAACCACTCATCTATCTAGTTGATTTTGTTAAATGTCTACTGCTTACCAATACCTCTACCTTCACCCAACTCTTCAATGGTTTGAGACAATGGCTTTCTATAAACAGTTTCCCAGAATCCTTGCTTCTTATAAGTATTGTTGGCAAAATCTTCATCTAAGCTTTGGTTACTAACTTGATCATGAACTTGATTTGTTTGTCTTAAATAGCCCAAATTAGTATCGTACAAGACAAACCCATCAGTCCAGCCAAATATACCAGCTGCAACACCAACACCTAAAGCTAAACCAATCTTCTTATTCAAACCCCAGCCTTTCTTGAAAACTGTAGCCATCAATAAAGCGGATGAAACTGCAAGCATTTCGTTTTTTGGTAGTGTATGTTCGTTCAAGTTGTACAATGAACTTGAAATAAATGAATAGGTACCTAACGATAATGGAATTGACACAAATTGTCTTTTACTAATTTCAAACATGTTCAAGTACTTAGCAGTACCTGGCCTTGCTGAACCTTTTCTATATTGTAGCATACGACGGAAGTGTGTACCACCCATGAAAATTGCTGTAAATACCATGATTTTAACTGTTTCATTGATTGTATTTACTGGAACAAACTGTTTTTTGGATTCATCTTTAAACCAAAATGGCTTCGGTAGAATCATTTTCTTGTCCCTTGGGGACTCAATGATATCGATTTCAGACATTTGATTTGCTTTAGTAGTTAAACCTTGATGTGCTGGCAAACCACTTATTGACAAAACTTTCTTGTGTCCTTTAAAGAGCTCTGGTGTTTGTTATAAACTGATCCTTCCCCTCATTTGCAAATCGTTCAATCAAATAAAAAGATTATGAAGCCCTTTTTTGATACTTAAAAACTAACCAGGCAGTGTAGTGATTAAGGTCAATCGACGTAATTTAGTTGGCTGCTTCACAACTCTTACACATTCAGGTGTTATATACAAATATAGAACACTTTATCGGTTTCTCTTATGTAGGTGTATATAATAGTACTTCCACTTGCAAGAGTAGAGAAAATATATTATATTGTTATACCTAATCTAATTATAGCCAGATCCTTACAAGAACTGCCCAGATCCAGCTGGGGATTCGAGCTCTATTTCTCAAGAACCACAAAAGTTAATAAGGTATTTCTAGCTGGATAGTAAAGCTAAGTCATTGGATTACGGCTGATAAGTATTCAATGAGTAGTAGATATCTGTGAAAACAGTTATTAATGTGTTTATAGAGGTAACTCATCTATCCAAGAATCAGCAGTGGAGCAAATTTGCACAGCCTTATAGTAAATGGAGAGCGGTTAATTTCCCAATTGAGCCAAAAATTCGCGTCCTTACAATTTGATTTTTAGGTGGCAGATGTGCGTGTCTCAGCCAATTTCTTGTCGACGATGCAATTTGAATCTCACAGTAGGCGGTGAAAAATTTTGAGATCTGGAGAACAAACGAAAGTAAAATAGGCTGAAATGATGGGGTAGATAACAAATACTTCTAACGTTGCCATAAATAATCAGATAACTACAGAACAATAACTAACTATAATATTTCAAATATGTCACTAACTGAAGATCAGTTTAATGAACACTGGTTTGTTCAGGATGGATTTCTAGTCAATAAGAAAGAAAGAAAGATTGTCAATACTAGCTCGCCAAGTTTTCACAAAAGACACAAGAAGGTTCTCAGGTATATTGAATCAAACTATCAAGAACCATTTCAAAATCTTGATGATCTTAGATCAGATTTCCAAAATTCCTTTCCCCATACATTATCTGCAATGTTTGAGTATGTTAATACTATTGCTGTTTGGATTCAACAGACTGAGGTATGTGTGCACTCTTTTAATAAGTTTATTTTATTAATTCCATTTTAATAAGTCCATTTTAATAATTCTATTTTAATAAGTCTATTTTAAGAATTCTATTTCAATAAGTCTCTATTTTCAACAAGTCTCTCATCAAAAGTCTTTTTCATACTAACATACGTGTAATCGAACAGAATCAAGAGAAAAAGTATTTCAAAAAAATACTTCAACATACAAGCAGTGACACTTTTGAAGCAACAGCTCATATAAGACAGATTACCATGCACAGGCTAATGCTGCTTCATTTATGTCACCAAACAGAGAAATGGTGGTGAAGAATCTGTTGGATCACACAATCAGAGCTTACTCTAGGTATTTGCTGCCTTTCTATCTGGTGCTTTTAAACTTGGGTAAGTTCAAGTATTTTGAGACAACTTTGGCTCAGTTCAAGCAGGGGTACCCTGATTTTCATCTCGATTGTCTATTGGAGAATTTTGGTGAGCCAGAGAAAGTTGAAGCTAAAGCTGAGAAGCTAAACAAGATGTTTTTGAAGTTTCATGCTAATTCAGACTGTGTTGCCAAGCTGATTCGTGAGCTGATTGTTTTTTTCGTTTTTTGAAAAGAAAGGAGATGGAAAAATGGCAGTGATCACCACCCACAAGGCTTTAAAGATCTTGGATAGTGTGAAAACGTTTTTCAAGTACATCATGGCTTACACTTGGGAAGGATACGATGTGCTAGACAGAATTTTTTACATGCCTCATGGAAAAAGACCGCCGATAATCAATCACATTCAAGTTACCACAATATTTTGCAAGACAACGCTCAAGATGCCACATATTTGTGTGATGAGCACCCTGAGTCAAAAAGTTGTACCATTAACAATGTATTGACCAAAGCTTCTGATTTGACAGCAACGTATGCCAAGGTGGTGCAGTTCTACCACATTGTGTTGAAATACCTGTCAGGGTATGATGAGAGGAACGGAAACACTGTGAACATGACGTGGGATAAACTGATAAATGGTAAAGGTAGAAAGGCTGATAAAGCAAATGGGTTTTCTTTTTTCAACCAGTTTGACGTTCGTGTTATGAAAAGCTTGCAGATGCGTATTTCCAAGACTGTTATTGCCCAAAAGAGGTCACTGCTGGTTGGAATGGAATGCTGAACAAGCTGTCAAAGACCCTACAGGTGGTGATTTGGATTACTGCTGGTATGAATTTGCGGTATCCTGAGCTTAGTTCGTTGAGTTTCGTAGGAAGGCAGAGAAATGTGTTTTACCATGACTACCACAAGCGAATAGTTAGTACCACATTGTACGGCAAGAACCAGAAGTATGAGAAGAGAATGTTTTTTCTAACCGAAGAGGACGAAAATGGTTGTGCACTATGCAGTTGTTCTCTGCCTCCACTAGCTGGTAATCCAACAGAAGACACTGCTGAGGAAGCAGAGGCAGATCAGACAGCTCTCACTTACTCGCAGACAGATATTGAAGCCGAAGAAGATGCCCAAACGGATGTTCAGCATAGTGGGGGGTTCTATTTATCAACAGTCCAAATACTGTTGAGAAGTGTGTTTCTCTTACGACAAGAAAAGCTTTTGTTTCTTGGATACAGAAGTACATGCCTACTGAAACCAATATCTCGTTGCATGTTCTGAGGCAGGCAGGTGCTGTGTTTTCCAGAAGGGCGACAAGTGAAGCCAGTGCAAACTTAGGTACTCTGGAGATTGTGACAGAGCTCAGCTTTGGCCACAGCGTTAAAACAGGGCAAACTAACTACGGTGTTTCTGCTGCTGGGTCATTAGCAGATTCTTCAGGGGTTCATTTTTTACGTTCACAAACATTTCACCAGTCCCTTGACATTGAAAAGTCCAGTTTGGTATTTTCTGATAGTTTGAACCGAAACAGGTTTCAAGAACAGTTGATAAAGATGAGGAAGCAGAAGAAACAGAAGAAACTGTCAACAACATCCCAAGATTTCACCGTGATTTGGAAGAAGCTGGAAGACACATCTATGGTGCCGGTTTCAAGTTTCAGAGTTTGGACCAGCAAGAGGCTACAAGGGAGATGTACTTACTAACTAGCATGCCAGCAGTACTGATGCATGCTCCTACTGGGTTTGGTAAGGCGGTGATGTTTGCTTTGCCAATTCTCTGTTTGGCCAAGAAGTTCCCAGGACGTTACTGAACGTGGTGGCTGTTCCTCACTTGAGTCTCAAAGCCAGCAGCATCATGAGCAGACTACGTGATATGCAGCTTGACGTTGATGATTCTGCAGAACTCAGTGCAGGAAGTTATGTTGACTCATGCTGCTCAAACAACACATTCAAAGATGTTTATGTTGGTGTTTTTGATAACTTTGCAAACAGCAGGACTTACTACGGTTTGGAATCTATGCTAC
>JAKTPI010000061.1:0-81140 GCA_030557545.1 Ogataea salicorniae | reverse complement strand
CCTGATTTGAGGTCAAACTTTATGATTAAAAAAGTTTGTTAGGCAGAGCCAAAATTTTGCTACTTGCTACAACTGCTAATTCAACGATGGAATAAACCTAATAAGGTTTAAAACAATAGTGTTAATAATAGAGAGTCATTGTAAGAAAAAGATCCCGATCTGGTACGAAGGTGGGACCTTTGGAAAGAGGTAAAAAATTTATATATACATATATATATATATATCATCATCACTGGTTTAGTTTTAAACACATTATACAATTAACTAACTATTCGGAAATTATTCTTTTTTTTTGTATCTTCATAATCATAATCATATAATCATATAATCATATAAACCATCCCTTTAGTCTTCTATTCCTTTTAATAATGTGCCTCATGCTCTTCCATCATGTCTACTAAACATATACCCAACGCTACTTCTCCCACATCATCAACAAACACTGACCATCATCATGTCAGTTCAACAAACGGAATACCCATTCAACTACATAATCATCAACAACAACAACCAATCAAGATTAAAACAAGTAAAAAATGGGTTTTACCACCAAGACCAAAACCAGGCCGTAAACCTTCTCAATCTGCATCTTCTTCATCCAACATCAACAACAACCATGCAAACTCTCCAAATTCCCCTTGTTCATTAAATAAAGATTCTATAAATTCAACCTCTTGTTCAATTAGAAAAAAATTAAAAGCTTCATGTTCTTCAATAACTGGTCCTTCTTCAATTAAAACCAAATTGAATTCATTATCACCTTCACCTTCATCCATTGAATCGTCTCCATATCCTTACCATTCTTCCTCTTTTCATCAAAATACAATAATATCTCCTAATTCTCATTCTAATAAATTGATTGATTCACCAATTAACAACACTTTTCCTTCTCCAATATCACCAATATTAGAAACTAATTGTTCTGATGATGCAATGATATTAAATAATCCAATAAAAAAAGAAATTTTGAAAATTAATGAAGAAAATTATTATTTAAAATTACAGGTTATTAAATTAGTTTCTGATTTGAAAAATTTAAAGAAAACTTACAACAATAATGTTAAACAAGAAGAAAAAGTTATTGTTCCTGAGTCAACAATTAACGAAAAAAAGAGAAGTCATGATGATGATGATATTAACGATTTGATTCTATCATTGATTGATTTGAATCATTCACAACAAATACAATCAACTCCATCTTCATCCACATTGACAAATATCACCAATAATAAAACTAACACCACCATCATTGATCTCGATACAGAGACAATAACAGGTGGTGATTATGAAGATAATTTGGATTTTGAAGAAGAATTCGATTTATTAACCAATGAATCCACAACTCCAATTGATTTGGACGATCATCATCATTATGCAAACAATATTAACAACAATATTAACACCATTAAAAAAAATGAAATGTTGAGTTTGATCAAGACCAATGAAACTATAGATTCATGTATAAGTAGTTCTTCATCAACGTTAATAAACAATTCTACTGATGACAATTATTTACCAGAAAAGAAACAATTCCAGTTATTAGATATTCCACATGCTTCATCTTCATCTTCACCAACTACAACTAATACCAATAGCAGTATATTCAACGATAGCAATAACGGTAATGGGAATAGCAATTCAATATTCAAACTAATGTTTGAATCCAAATTGAATGAAAGTATTAATGATGATTTAACAGATTTGGATGATTTATACGAAAAGGATTACTATGAATTTACAGACATGAACAAGAACAATAATAATGAAACTAATGAAATTAATAATGAAAAAGATATAACAACAACAAATGATTGGAATAATAATGAGTTGATCAATAAAAATAATGGTACGAAATTTATTCAAAATATTAACAAGATTTATAATGATGTCAATAACGAATTTGAAAAATATATCAATGGTGAATTATATGGAGAGAAAATTTAGAAAAGATATCTTTTTTTTTTGATTATTTTACTTACACACCAAAAAAAAAAAGTTTATATGTAATACTGTATATATACTATTTATTTATGATTGATTTTCTATTTTTGAAAAAACCACTAGTTTATGTAATATTTAAAAAAAAACAAGGATATATATAATTTATTATAAATTATCCTCTATACTCATGCATACAGCTATACCTATCACAAAAGGGATTATTTTCCTCATGTTTTCCATTGGTAGGCCAAGAAAACCTCAACACCACCCAACCCCCCCACGTGCTTTTTTTTTCTTTCTTTTATACAAATTAAATTATTTGAAATACATTCTCACACAACACGGCTGTGAACAAAAAAAAAATGTTAATGTGTTTAAATGATGCTCTAATAAAAATGATTAAAAGGAACAACTATAAAACACAAACGATCAATCAATTACATACACTTATAAAAAAAACACAATTAAGATTGATTGATTATTATAAAACTGATATCGAACTAATCAATTAACCAACAATGTATGTATATTATATAAATTTCAAAATAGTGGGTAGTAACTAAGTAAGTACATTTGAAGCTTTGATACTAACTAAAAACAAAAAAAAAAACCTCTGCAAACTCTTTTGTGGCCAATTTTTTTATCTTTAATTTAGGAAGTTTGGTAAATATTTAGCAGCAAGGCAACTTGAATTACCCGAATATTCTGATAATTTCATCAATTACAAAGCTTTGAAAAAACTCATCAATGCATTGATTGCAAATAAATCAAACAATAATCAATCGTTACAAGATAAAAAAGGTTCATTTTTTTTCAGATTAGAAAGAGAATTAGAAAAAGTTAACAATTTTTATCTTGAAAAGGAAGCTGAATTGAAATTTAGATTGGATATCTTGTTAGAAAAAAAAAATAAAGCTTCAAGAGATGGCAGATTGGATAACATCAATAAAAATTCAATTGCATTTGTTTCATTATACGATGGTTTCAAAAAATTTACAAAAGATTTGGATAGATTAGAACAATTTGTTGAATTGAATGAAATTGGGTTCACCAAAGTTTTGAAAAAATGGGACAAGAGATCAAAATCAAGAACCAAAGAATTGTATTTATCAACTGCAGTTAACGTCCAACCCGTTTTCCATAGAGATGAAATCATTGAATTGAGTGATTTGGTGGCTAATAATTTAATGGAATTGGAATCAAAAGTGGAAGGTGGTGATGGATTCATTAGATATAAGAAAAACAATGATAATAACAGCAATAGTAACAGCAACAACGAGGACAACAACAACAACAACAACAACAACAACAACAACAACAACAACAACAGCAATAATATTGATACTAATAATGAAGAAGCAGGTGCCGAATTAAATCTAACAAAAGGCGATAGAGAATCAGATGAACTATATAACGATTTCTATGAAATTACAACACAAAATGCAAATGTCTCTACAGTTGATCAATCAAACAGTTTGAAAGAATGGTCAAATCAAGTACTTTCAAAATTATCACCAGATTCAAAAAGATTCACACTATCAAAAGTTTTCATGCTATTAATTTCAAATTCACAAATTCCTGATCATTCATTAAAAAATTATTATGACATTTTCCAAAATTATATCGATTTAAATTTAATCGATGATTTAAACGGTAGATCATGTTTACATGAAGCTTCATCTTGTAAAACAGGTAGAAATTCAATTGTTGAATTATGTTTAAAATCAAATATTGATATCAATTTAAAAGACATTACAGGTAGAACTTGTTTACATTATATAACTGAAATTGGTAGAGATGATTTACTACTTTTAATTTTGAAAAATTCATCAAACATTTTAAATTTAGATTCAATGGATAATGAATCAATATCTCCTTTATTAATGGCAATCATTCATAACCATGTTTCAATTGTTGATATTTTATTAGAGTATGGCTCAAATGGTTTCCCATTACAAGATGATTTGAAACCCAAATATTTACCATTAAACGTTGCTTGTAAAACAGGTAACATTGAAATTGTGGAATTACTACTATCTAAATTTTTCACTCCTGAAGATGCCAAATTGAAAAGATTATTAACTAAATCGTTCCAAAGTAATGCTGAAGGTTTACTACCTTTACACATTGTTGCATCATCAGGACATGACGATTTAATACCATTATTATTGAAGTATGGTGCTGATATTAATCAACTTGATAAATTAAATAAATGGTCTCCAATTTTTTATAGTGTCACTAAAGGTTTCCAATCAACAACTAAAAAATTAATTGAGAATAATGCCGATTTCAATTTAAAAGATGAAGATGGTTTCAATCCACTCTATTATGCTATTTGGGAAGGTAACGTTGAAGTTTTGAACGTTTTAATTGAATCAATTGAAGAGGAAAAGAAAAAAACACTAAAATTAATGGCTCCACCAGTTTCCCCCCCATCAGCTCAACTGATCCCACCAAAGGCCCCACAATTGAAATTTGCTAAAACTACTGATCCAATGATTATGGGATTATTAGATAATTCAAATATTGATATGATACCCGATCTATCGTTACCACCTCCAATCATACCATTAAGAAAATATGGCCATAATTTTTTGGAAAAGAAAATTTTCTTGAAACTATCTTTTTATACAAACAGAAATTCAATCAAATTGAATTCAGATACTTTCTTAACTTCAATTCCAGGTAGAATAACAATCAGTTGTGATAAAAACGATTTAATACCGAGAAATTTGTTGTTACCAATATTAGATAATGAGAAATCAATAACTTTCCAAACTGATTCATTTGACGATTTTTTGATTGATTTTGAATTGTTCCCAACTTTTGGTACTAGATTAATTGCCAAATCTACTTTATCTTCGGCATTATTTGCAAACTCTTTCCCTGGTGTTGGATCCAAATTGAGTGGTGATTTAGAATTGGCGTTGTATGATGTTAGATTAAGAAATATTGGATCTTTGAAATTCAACTATGAAATTGTTTATCCATATTCAGGATTACCATTAGAAATCTCAATGTATGACACTTATTGGAAGTCATCATCAGCTGCAACAGCCGCTAAAGTAACCACCACAACAGTCAAATCAATTTCATTTGTGACTGCATCATCTTTAAGTGGAGAATATTTCCGTATTAAAGTTTGCCTATTAAGTGATGGTACACCGGTTGTTTGTCCAGATTGGAAAGTCAATTTCAATGGCATCTTGTTACCAATTTGTACTTTCAATTATAATGAATTGAAATCTTTATTGTATAAAGATCAAATTGAATATAAGAATTTATTGAATGAGTTGAAGAATTTAAATTTGAAAAATTCAAATTATAAGAAAAATTTTGAAAATTTATTGAATAAACTATATTTACCATTATCAACTTTCTTAGAGTTGATTTCAATTGAAATTTCAATAAATATTGAGATTTTTTATCCATCAATCTATGAATTTGAATACTTCAATATGAAATATTATTCAGTTTCATCAAAGAGATTAATTTCCAAATGTCAAGAATTTGATTTAAATCCATTAACGAACAACATACTGAATAATTTCATTGATTTGATTTTAAACGATGTGTTTTCTCATGTTAGAAATTTAAGATTAACAAATAACAATAGATCATTGATTTTGTCATCCGATAATTCAACAGTTTGTACGATTTTGAATTGGAAACAACCAAATTATCCAGTTTTCTACAATTTAAATGGTTTGAAATATTCCAAAAGTTCAAATAAATTCATTTCATGTACTTCAAACGGTTTCAAAATAATAAATGAAAAAAAAATTACATTAAGTAACAATCAAACCAACCATTTAAATAACAATTTGAATTTAAATATCAACAATATAGATTCAATAAATAAAGAATCAACAGAATATTTAAACGATTTGAAATTCCAAGATAAACTAACAAGATCAATCAAATTAAGCGTTATTTTTGCAACTTCGAATAATTTATTAGGTATCATAGTTCCAAACGTTATTTTGAAAATTTGTCCAGATTTAGTTAAGTCAATTAGATTAAAAGGTTTAATTTTGATAGCGTCAAAGGACAACAAACCAACCTGTTGCAACAACAATAGCAACGAATCAACAACAATAGCACCTTCGAATGAAGATTACGAACAAGAAGGTGGTGATGAAGATTGTGAAGTTGGTGCTGATAAACACTATACTGTTCACAATGAAAATTGTTTGAACAACGATAAGAATATGGGTGGTGATGATGACGATGGGGATATAGTGATGTTGAATAATAATGACGATGATGGTGATGATATTGATGTTAATGGGTTGAGATTCAATGATATTTTGAGTTTTAAAGACACGATCGATATGTGAAAGTGGATTTCGTAATAAACTAAATTTTCTAATTTACATGATATATTTATTGTAGTAATACTATTTTTTAGATAACTTACAAACAGAGTATTTTACTTAATGAATGAAAAGAGGTTGCAATAGATGCAATTGATGCATATATAAGGCCATCACTATGCTGAGATTTCTCTATTTTTTTATTTATCCCTTTTTCTATATATATATATATTTCTCCATCCAATTGAAGCGTGGCTGGTGTTATATGTGTGGCGCAATTATGAGAATTTATTTGACTCACGTGAATCATGCTTTTTGTTTGACATAAATAAAGTACGTAGTTGATTGATTTACTTCCCACCAAACAACTTATTTTATATATTTATTTGACAAACTATAAACTATATAAGATGCTGTTACAGTAATATTAAAATACAATTCCACATGTACACATACAAACATAATACCGACTCCCCCCCCAACAACAAACACCTCCGAAGTTGACTCCAAATTTTACAATTTGAATCATCTGATTCACAGCCTTTTTTAAATTTTTTTTTAAACTAAACTAACAACCAGTGAAGTATGAGAGATAACAAATCTCTGGCTATAATAATAATACACAAAATGATTTACCTTTCTTACAGACTTTTATCTCTTTATCATAAACCATCAATTGTTATAATTAACTTTTAAATAAATACGATGAATAAACCAGTGTCTTGCAAAGATCCAGAAAATGGTGACCCAATGGCTAATCATATTCCTGCAATTACAGGTACAATCTTACCCCACCCAGATCCACTTTTCCATTTCCCCCAATTACTTACACCTTATAAAGCTGCATTTATATCATTTGCCTCTTCAACAGTGTCAATATCACTTGGTTTCCCGTTAGATTCTTTGAAAACAAGAATGCAAACCTATCATTTCACAAATTCATATGATTGCTTGAAATCAACAATCAGTCAAGAGGGTGTGATAGGTTTATTTAGAGGTTTATCAGCACCTTTAATTTCAGCTTCTTGTGCAAGATCCTTTGGTGTTAGCATGTACACTAATGCAAAACCATATATAACAGTGGTTGGCCATTCCCTTTGGGGCAACTCGCCAATTGTTAAAAGAAGATCTTTGTCAGAAACAGTTGACACAAAACAACAAAATTTCGATAAAGCTTTAAATAATATCCCAGCTGCTTTGATAACAGGTTGGATATCTGGTTGTTTGGTTAGTTGTTTTGCATGTCCTTTTGAATTAACCAAAATATTTTCTCAAATCCTTTTATTAGCTGATAGTTCAAATCATAAAAATGCAAATGCAAGTGCAACTACTGCAACAAATAACAACAAACTACCAAATGGTATAGTTCAAGTTGCTAGAAGTATAGTTAAACATCAAGGTTATTCAGGATTATACTCAGGTTTTAGATATCACCTTTTAAGAGATAGTTTATCATCGGGTATGTTTTATGGTTCTTATGAAACTGTCAAACTGATAATCAAATCTGAAAATGAACGGTTTTTTGATGAAAACGATTGGCGTAAAAAATCAATCGATTTGTTTTCTATACCAATGGCTGGAGCATTTGCTGGTACTTTTGCCTGTGTTGCCGTTTATCCAATTGATACTATCAAATCTCAATATCAAAGGGATGTTGTTGGTAATATTTTGAAATCAATGGAGAATGGTGATACTTTGGGGAAAAAGCTAATCACTGCTAAACATCCAAGGTTCATTTCAATCTTGAATAGGCTGCCAACTAGAGAAATGTACAAAGGTATAGGCCCAAGTGCTTTTAGAAGTATGACTACAACGGTTATATTCTTTAGTATTTTTGAGTATTTAATGAACAATATATCGTAGTATATATATTATTTTGCATGTATATAGGTTTTTTTTTTATAGATCTTTTGTAATGATTACAGTGTTCGTTCAGTTATAAATCGGCACAAAATCACCACAGACAGGAGTGTCGTAAGTAATAGTCTGAATTGACGACGCAATCGACGCGGTGCGACGATTTTGATAAACAAAAGACACACATAAAAAAAAAAACATTGAATTCAAGTAAAACTGAAATCCCTTTGTTTTTAGTTCATTTTAACTTGAAAGGGTCATTTTTGAAGGAACATACAAGCAAGATAAGATACACATACCCGCACATTTCATACCTCTATTGATACCCATACTTATACCCATACCCCTATCAATATATACACTCCCATATATACCGATATTTATACACACCAACCTCTTACAAGGACTTTAATTACTCGCATTCCATCTTAAAACGATCCATCACCTTTTTTAACATCTTACAAAAACCAACCATAACATGATTTCAATACCCATAATATCAATACTGATACTCATACTGTCGTTTATAAATCCATCATATTCGGCATTTGTGCGATCTTCTAGATGTTCAACAGGTTCATCGGCTACTTACAACGAAACAAATTTTCAATTTACAAATTTTTTAACAAATGTTTCATACGAAAAAGATGCTGGATTGATGGAATTTCAATTACGTGCGTTTGCACTACAAAATGTCACCGATGTTAATGCCACAACTAATATGTTTACAACCATGCATTTAATTTTGAAATATGTTGATGAAATTATCGTTGATGACTATTTCAGATTATGCGAATACGCTGAAGTTGATCATTCAACCCAATACGTTGTTCTAGATGGGGTTTTCCATGGTATTTCTTCAAATTCAAATATTGCTACAGCATCTTTGAATGCAACTTCACCAAAAAAATCAACTTCATCTACACCCAACCAACATTCAGTTACAACTTCAAAGCATTATACTGTATCCACATATAACTCGAGTCGATTAACTACAATAACATCCTTAACGTCCATACCTTTAAAGACAAGTAGTGGATATCGACTATCGACCCAACTAATAACAAGTACGGTATGGAGCAATAGTACTGTTGTAGTGATAACTGATGAAGATGATGATGACGAAACAGAGGACCTTCCTCCAGATCCAGATTTTGTTCCTGTTGGTATTCAGAAAAGAAATTTAATCACGGCCACAATTGATGTTCCACAAGTGCATTCATCTGGTGTGGGTTCACCCACAACTGGAATGGTCTCCAGATCAAGCAGTAGCAATTTGGGTACTTGCCCAATTTACAAAGATAATGAAGTTATTATTACATTCCCTATATTGCTTCAAGAAAAGTCTGCATTTGGTTCCTACCATCTTCAAGTCATTCTAATTGCTGCAGATGCAGATCATACAGTTATTGGATGTACCGGTTCTTATGTTAGTACCACCCAAAATGATTCATTACCCAGATTCTTAACATATTTTTCTGCTTCTTTACTTGTCTTGATCTTTGCTAGCAATCTGTTGAGTTTAGTCCTCTCACCATATCAAGATTCAGATGATCCATTTTTATTCAGTGCTTCAGTTATCTGTAATGCTCCTTTATTGAATCAAGTTAGTCCAAGTTATGTTGATTTCATCCATTATATGCAGTATGTTTTCTTTATGGCTGGATTAAATTTACAATATCCTGGATTTTTCCCACCTTTAATTGCCTCAATTAGATGGTTTGCGTTTCTAGATGTTAGGCATGGTACTTCTGCTACGTCTGTTAAAAATGTCTATCAAACAATTTATACAGCTGGTTTGAAGGCAATTAGCAATTGGGCAGGAGATGATTTAGCAGCCCACAACTGGAAAGCTTTCTTAATCAATATATCAGTCTATATTTCAATTACAATTTTGATTTATCAAGTTGTACTTTCATTTTTAACTTTTATTAAAATCAAAACGGAAAGACCAACTTTGAAGAAGTTTATAAAAAATTTCCTTATGTGTTGTTTATCGTTGATTATATCTGGTTATTTGAAAGATGGTTTTATACCATTTTTAGTCCATATTTTATATTTATTAACCACTGTTGAAAACAATCCTTACGGTGGCCCATCATATCCAACGTATCATGTTTGGAGTATTGCTACATCTTCTCTTTTTCTAACAATGTTCGTTGCTTTAATAACGTATTATATAATAAGATTCTTAATCACCAAAAGGGGCAGAGAAATGATGTACAAATCATTGAATGTGATTTTAGTTTGGAGTTGGTTGTATGCAGTTTTCAAAACAAATAGAGTTTCATTCATTGTAATTGACTACTTGGAGATGATTCTTTTTTGTGTCTCAATTGGTTGTTTACAATTGAATGGTACTGCTCAAATTTCAATTATAATTATTAGTCAATTTATCTATTTGTGTTTATTATTGATTTGCAAACCTTACTACTCAAACACTAGAATGAATAGAAATAAAGTTGCCGGTTCATTAGCTAAAATCATAGTCTCAATTTTACATTTGCCATTTATTTATTCGTTGAGCATTTCAGAAACCGTTAGCACAAGATTAATTTGGGTTATCTTGATTATTCATTTGATTGTTATTGTTTTCATTTATCTTGTTCCAACTTTACAAAACTTGTTTTTATCAATCAAGTTATATTTCAATTTTAAACGTGGTAAAAAAGGTACTGATATTCCGGATTATAGAGATAAAGGTGATCATATTGAATTACCATTATTGGACGATACGGTTTACAGTTTTACGTCGAGTTCACCTTTTTACAATAGCAACAGTATTTTGTCGTTTAGTATCTTTAAGAACAATAGCAACGATGATACCATTAATGATATAAACATTGGGAATGATAATGACCACAATAATAATGAATTCAGTTATGAATCTGTTTTAAGACCTTCAGGAACCAGGAAAACTCCATCTGTTACATTAAGCCTCAACTCAAGTGAGATTCAATTGACCGATCAAAGAGTATTACCAGGAATGTCATTGAATCATTCATTTTTATCAAACGGTACGCCAAAACAAAACTCAACCGTATCCAAAAGAAATTGCACAAAATCTAACAATAAAAATAACACCAGCAAAAGTAAAAGGGATTGGGCATCTAGAGAAGTTGATATTTATTACAATGCACATAGAGTACTACAACCCGATCCTGATGTCAAGAGACTATGGGATGAAAGAGGTAAAAAATTGGACAAAGCAAATGTCACTATAGAAAGAGAAAAGAATTCAAAGAATATGAATAGTGTAAACGATGAGATTCAAGAGAGGAATACAGAGGAAAAAAATAATTGCCATTATTCGCAACCAAGTGCATTAATCATGAAACTCGGTAAGAAAATAATAGGCAAGAAGAACGATGAATTAGAAGCAACCGGTAAAGGTTTTGAGGTCTACAGACCACGCCCAATTATGACAACTCCGACAAACACAAACAGTTTATCAAAATGCGTTACAAATAGTTCATTCGATGAAGAACTAGATTCGACTGTTGCCGCAGTTGATCAAAATACAAGAGCCGAATCTTTACCGACGCTATCAAGAGCTTCATCGTCTATAGTAATCAACAAAAATAAAGAGCAAAAGTTCATGATTAGAGAACAAGATGATTTCAACGTTAACGATAAAGACAATGATACATATGGCTTAAGTGTTGATGCAAAGAAGGATACGTGCAAAAAAGGTTTACGTGTTGTTAATACAAGCGAAGAAGGAGAAGGAGAAAAAGAAGAGGAAGACGACGACAGCGACGATAGCTCAAGTTCCAGTGAAGAAATATACTTTCAATGAGAAGTTTTTTAGCTAAGAACGTTTTAGAAAATTACAGTTTTCATTTTTGGGATATTTGTAAGTATATATATATATAGGTTTGTATATTTTTTTACAAGTTAGTTTACTTTAATGGATCCATATTTTATAAATCTATTAGTACAAAAAGTTTTCTAAGTAATCTCTAATCTCTAATCTCTAATTTCAACAGTTTATTTCTTTTGTCTCTTATTTCTCTTTTTTGAGTCCAACTCTAGTTTTCTTTTCAAAACATTGTTCAATAATTTCTCATCATCAATAATTTTGAATTTGAAAGCCCCCTCATCTCCACTATCATCACTAACACTCAGGAACTTAGTCAAACAATTAGCTTCATTTTTCAAAACAATATTCGATAATTGTGATTTTGTGAAATTATCATAATTTTCAGGTATTTCAAATCCGTTCTCACTGGTAATTGACTCTGGATATTCGTTCAACTTCAAACTAATCAAACTTCTCAAATTTGACAAACTTGTCTTGGTTAGCAAATTGTTTTCCAACAACTGATAAGATTTCAGAATACATCTATTGACAAAAATTTCAAAATCACCAGAACCAGAATCAACGTTTATCGATTTATACAATTTCTTAAACCATTTGGAATCAATTCTGAAGGATTCGTATAAAGTTGATAGGATTAAATTCAACAACGTTAATTCCATTAAAACTTCACCATTATTGAAAACTTCATAAGTTGGTAACACAATCCCACCTTCAGAATCTTCCAAAGTTTCATCCAAATATTCGGAACTATTAATAATTTCAACTATTCTATTGATCAACAGTTCAGAATCAACAAATCCACCATCGAGTTTTTGCTGTTGATAAAATGTTTTTATTATCTCAATGTTTAACTCAGTGAATTCAAAATTAGAACATGGTAACTCTAAATAACCATATTTACGTAAAATTTCAGAGTTTGGTAATTCCCCATAAATGTTGAAAATTTGTTCATTTTTATTGATCTTCTTAGTTGAAATCATAACTAATTTTTCATTTTCGTAGTTTAATGTTGCGTTGAATAAAGTTGTATTTGCATTTAATGTATCCGCTAAGGGAACCATAGATTTAAAGTATGGATCTCCTTTTATTGAATCTCTCGCTAATTCTTCATCTTGCTCTTGCTCTTCATCTTCGTCTTCATCTTCTTCGTCTTCTCCATCGTCGGCATGATCGTGTTTGTGTTCTTCGTCGTCGCGATCGTGATCATGCTCCCTTTCTTCTTCTTCTTCTTCTTCTTCTTCTTCTTCTTCTTCTTCTTCTTGCTCTTCTACTTCTACTTCTTCGACTTCTTCAGGATGATCAACGTCAAATGAATAGCTCATAATCAAACTTGCCACAATATGAAATTTCTCTAATGTTAAAAACTGAGTCAATTGTGGAACACCCAACACATCACAGTATTTAGGACATAATTTATGGTACATTGATTCAGCTTCAGCTCTACCGATTCTATTCAAAACATTTGAGGGTTTCAGGCTACTCAGTTCTTCATCACTCCAAAAAATCAATGAATTGAATTCATTTGGTAAAACTTTGAAATATTTGGCCCATTTGGAATCGTCACCAATCATTAATTCATACGAAGAACATAGAATCAAAGATTCCCATTGATTTAAATTATACAAAGTTTCCTTGTTTGACTCCTTCAATGTTGATAGCTTGGATGTTGAAACGTTCAAAATAGAATCTCTTGATAATTCAAACAAAACTTCATCTTTTTCAATGTCTTGGTTAGCGATTAATCCACGGCCTTGGTGTAATGATCTGAGATCTGAGATTGTAAATTTAGGTGAAATGTATGTGTAGTTCTCTTTCAACCAGGATTCAAAATTTTCAGTGTCAGTATTGAAGTCAGACATTCTTTTATTTCTTATTGTTTAATCTCCAAATATGTTACAGAACACAGCAAAATATCAACTATTAAAAGATCTATATGAAATTTAAATCTGAAAAGTTTTGAAGAAATGGAAAACAAAAAAATCTTTATCAAGGCTGTGTACACCAAGAATAGTCACGTGATCAAATATACGTGACTTTGTAACTCTTGATTACGTCAGCTATATAAGTTCAAGGAAGTTTCTCGAAAAAATACGTCCAGTTCATTATTCTACTGATTTGGATATATAAAAGATGAGATCATGAGTTGAATTGTAATTTGAACTAGAGCAGACCTTTTTGTATTCTACAACGAACCCAATTCGAATCATCAAATATACATACAATGTCTGCAGACGAATTTAAAGCACAAGGTAATGCTGCCTTCTCAGCAAAAGATTTCGAAAAAGCAACTGAATTTTTCACAAAGGCAATTGATGCCTCCGAAACCCCAAATCACGTTCTATATTCAAACAGATCTGCTTCTTATGCCTCGCTAAAAGATTACGAAAATGCCTTGAAGGATGCAAATGAGTGTGTTAAGATTAACCCAACTTGGGCTAAGGGTTACAACAGAGTTGCTGCTGCTGAATATGGTTTATCTGACCTTGATGCCGCTAAGAAATCCTATCAAAAGGCTCTTGAATTAGAACCAGCCAATGCTATGGCCAAGAATGGTTTACAAGCTGTCGAAGATTCTCTAGCCTCTGAGAATGATCCAGCTATGGGTATGGGTAAGATTTTCTCTGATCCAAACTTGATCAACAAATTAAAGGTGAATCCTAAGACTGCTGATTTGATGAAGGACCCAGCAATGGTTCGTAAGGTTTTACAATTACAATCTAACCCAGCCTCCGTTTCCACTGAAATGTTCAGTGACCCAAGATTGATGACTGTTGTTGCTGCTATTTTAGGTATTGACTTGAATAGTACCGGACCTCCAGGTGCCCAAGAAGAAATGGCTTCTGCTTCAAAAGCTCCAGAACCATCAACTACAACCACAACCCCTACACCAAAGGATACCGAAATGAAGGATGCTGACCCAGAAGTTTCCATTCCTGAAGAGGAAGCAGAACCAAAGGACGAATCCCCCGATTTAAAGGCTAAGGCTGATGCTTTGAAAGCTGAAGCTAATACATTATACAAGTCAAGAAAGTTTGATGAAGCAATTGAATTATACGATAAAGCTTATGAAACTTTTGAGGATATCACATACTTAAACAACAGATCTGCTGCAGAATTTGAAAAAGGTGACTACGACAAGACCATTGAAACTTGTTTATTCGCCATTGAAGAAGGTAGAAAAATGAGAGCCGACTACAAATTAGTTGCTAAATCATTTGCTCGTCTTGGTAACACATATTTAAAGAAGGATGATCTAACAAAAGCTTGTGAATTCTTTGAAAAATCATTAACCGAGCATAGAACCCCTGATGTTTTGAACAAGTTAAGATCAACCACCAAAGAATTGAAGAAAAGAGAAACAGAATCTTACATTGACAAAGATAAGGCTGAAGCTGCAAGATTAGAAGGCAGAGATAACTTTACAAAGGGTGACTGGCCAGCAGCTGTTAGTTCATACACTGAAATGATTAAAAGAGATCCATCTGACGTCAGAGGTTACTCCAACAGGGCTGCTGCATTAGCCAAATTGATGTCATTCCCAGATGCCGTTAAAGATTGTGAAACTGCTATCAAATTGGATCCAAACTTTATTAGAGCTTACATGAGAAAGGCTAACGCTGAAATCGCCATGAAGGATTACAAGAACTGTTTGGATACCCTATCAAAGGCTAGAGCTTTAGAGAAGTCTGTTTTGACCGCTGCCAACCTTCAAGAAATTGATCAACTATACCAAAAGGCTATGGGATTAAGATTTGCTCCATTGGATGGTGAAACTTACGATGAGACTATGGCAAGAATTCAACAAGACCCTGAAGTTGTTGAAATTTTGAGAGACCCTGTTATGAATTCCATTTTACAACAAGCTCAGAACAACCCTGCCGCTTTACAAGAACACATGAAGAACCCTGCTGTTTATGAAAAGATTGCTGTTTTGATGGCTGCTGGTATTATTAGAACCCGTTAACTAATTTAGTGATATGTAGCGTTTCAGTTTAATTATATTATTATATACTTGTCTGTTAAATTTACCGAACTTTTGTATTTACCACAACAAAATTATTGTCGCATATAAAATGTATCAGGTCGTGTAATAAACAGATAATTTGTCTCCACAGCAATTTGTTTTGGTCATCGAATTCCTACAAAAAAACACAACCACAGACTCTCCTGTCTCTCATATGCCAATCAGTCATAATAACTGGAGAATATTACAACAATTGTTACGGAAAGTGTCTTTATTAAGTACACTTTTTAACTTACAAACGAGTTAATATGTCGGATCAATACAATCATCAACAGCAGCAACAGCAACAGCAACAGCAGCAACAAGAACAACAGCCACAAGAACATCACCATCACCACCACCACCATGGGTCTGAACAACAACCAAATCCAAGTAACAGAATTGGTAAGTACCAAATTGTTAAAACTTTAGGTGAAGGTTCTTTTGGTAAAGTGAAACTTGCCTATCATACAACAACTGGCCAAAGAGTGGCTTTAAAAATTATCAACAGAAAAACACTATCGAAATCCGATATGCAAGGTAGAATTGAAAGAGAAATTTCATACTTGAGACTATTGAAGCATCCCCATATCATTAAATTATACGATGTTATTAAATCAAAGGAGGAAATTATTATGGTTATTGAATATGCGGGTAAAGAATTGTTTGATTATATTATTCAACACGGTAGAATGCAAGAGAATGACGCTAGAAGATTTTTCCAACAAATCATTGCTGCTGTCGATTACTGTCACTCACATAAGATTGTGCATAGAGATTTAAAACCTGAAAATTTATTGCTAGATGATCAATTGAACGTCAAAATTGCCGATTTTGGTTTGAGTAATATTATGACGGATGGTAATTTTTTGAAAACAAGTTGTGGTTCCCCAAATTATGCAGCACCTGAAGTTATTTCAGGTAAATTATACGCTGGACCTGAAGTTGACGTTTGGTCTTGTGGTGTTATATTATACGTCATGCTATGTGGTAGATTGCCTTTTGATGATGAATTGATTCCTGCTTTATTCAAGAAAATTAGTAACGGTGTTTACACTTTACCACACGATTTATCAAGTGGTGCTAAAAATCTACTAACCAAAATGTTGGTTGTCAATCCATTGAATAGAATTACAATGCACGAAATTATGGAAGATGAATGGTTTAAAGTGGAGTTCCCTGAATATCTAAAACCTTCCAGCGATCTGACCAGTTCTTTCAAAATTTCGTTGGATAATCTTGATGATGATGTTGTGAATGCTCTAACAATTGCAATGGGCTTCAGTAAAACGGAAATTATTGATGCTATTAAGATTGGACGTAGACCTGAAACTGAAGAAATTTTGGATAGTTACGAATTGATGAAGAATAACAGAGTTTTAGTTGATGATATCAAAAAACAAGAAAAAGTTGATAACTCAGACAAGACACACGACCAATTTGATAATTCAAACAACCAAAGTTGGAGAACACCAACAGGTTTGGAATATGCACAACAAGAATTATCGACACCTTATACACCAAATTCTACGATCGCCATTTTACCTTCTTCCTTACCCCAAATTCACAGAGCTTATATGATCCAAAGCTACCCTGAACTGGCATCCGTTCAACCAATAACAACCAAAAAATCTAAAACTAGATGGCATTTCGGTATAAGATCAAGATCTTATCCTTTGGATGTGATGGGTGAAATTTACAGAGCTTTGAAAAACTTGGGCGCCGAATGGGTTAGGCCTTCCGAAGAGGAATTATGGACCATCAAAGTTAGGTGGAGATATTCACCAGTGGACCAACAATCCAAAGAACAAATAAATGAAGACGGTACTACAACTGCGACCACAACAACCACAACTAACGGTGATCAAGTCCCTGATTTAATGAAGATGCAAATCCAATTGTTCCAGTTGGAGCCAAATAACTACTTGGTTGATTTCAAGTTTGATGGTTGGGAATCAAAGAAGAAGAACGTTGGCGATGTGGCTGAAGAAATTGTGGATGATGAAGAACAAGAACAAATTTCGTCCTTCAGTGCTTATCCGTTCCTACACTTGGCTACTCGGTTGATCATGGAATTGGCTGTGAATAGTCAAGGTTAATGAAAAAAAATGTGTTTTTAATCTATTTGTGTTCTATCGTATTCTATACTTAAATGACCTATATAATTATCCTGTATCCTGAAATATATATGTGAGAAATTAAATGTGTAAAGGTGTGTTTTTTATGTCGAGCCGCCCGATTTCATAAAATGGCAGATGGCTGCAGGATCTTATCAATAGTCGAATAAAATTAACCACTTTTGACTTTATTTCTATCACGTCTCCTTGTTTCTTGTAAGTCAAGTATCAGTTTAGACCATCAATCGGATAGTTTATACCTCAATACGATACATTTATACACCTTGACACACACTTTCATTACTCCATTGCTACTTTTTCTTTTGTTTTTCTGATTATTTTACATTTTTTAATACATTAAAATACACGTAGTTCAACAGTTCCATTTTTAGTAAAACGACATATTCATACACATTTATTCTAATTACAGTTCAATAACAAAACCTACACAATGTCTGGAAGAAGAGGCTCAGCTATGAGTCCAGAGGATTACTTTATTCATCAATCTAAACTCTCAAAATCAAAATCTTACAGTCAAGCAAATGGTGGTGATCTTACTCAAGGTTTCAGGCCCAGTGCTAATAACATACTGGTTCAAAGCCCGCCTCCAGGATTGTACTCCAAATCTAAGAGCTCTTTGGATTCAATTTCAATGTCACAATCCGGTAGAAAAGGCTCTTTTTACGAATACACTAAGCCCAACATGTCTTTATTGACTAAAACAATGACACATTCCGGAAATGGTACTTATGAAATGAACAAGGAAACATTGGAACAACCTGCTTATAAAACTGTTTTTCTAAAAGATAAAAATTTGAAAAACCTTAAACCAATGGATCCAAAAGAATTACTAAACCATTTATCGGTTGACTCTCAATCCTCAAGGGAAGCTTCTAGAAGTCGGAACACATCAAAAAGTTCTCTGAAAAAAACACCTTCATCAAATCTTGCATCAATCGCTGCTTTGAATAACGTTCAAAAAAAGACAAAGTCACTTGAAACTGATAATTTTCAAACTAGGGTCTCATTTGATACTGTTAACATTAAATATCTAAACGAACATGAACCAGGCGTTCTTTCAGATGACGATGCATTTGATTATGAATTTGGGATGCGCCACGATAAAAGCAATAGAAGACAGCAGTTACTAGATGCTGGTGGTTGGGGTCCCATCACCGGAAATAGAGACCCATCACCAGGTGGAACGTATAAGGATTCGAGAGGTAGATCACCTTCAGATAGAGATTTATCACCTAGAGCAGGAAACAAAGATAGAAGTTTATCACCAAAGGGAAATAGACTGGGCTCAGTTTCACCAATAAGGGGCTTAAGAACACGCGGTTTAAATGCTAGACATTATCCAACGGAACCAATTATTACCCATGATGCTTGCACATTGACCAAGAAGCATAAAGAATTTGATAAGCTATATTCTGGTGAATTGAAACCAAGAGTGGCAAAATTACCAAATAGGAGTGTCATGTGTTATATCAGCGGTCGTAAACATACTTGGGTTTCAATTGATTGGTGTTGTAACAGACTCTTGGAAGATGGTGATACGCTGGTTGTTATTGCATCTATCAATACTAGTTTGAATTCTTCATTGGCTAGAAGATTTTCGTCAGCTAGTGGTGGAAGTAATCAACCTAGTAGCATTAACAACGTTTCAGGTGCAGAAATTCCTGATAATTATCACAAGCTGATGTCTGACGATAGAATCAAAAAATCTCCTGAATATGCGAAGATTGTTACAGAGAATTTAATGAAGTATATATTAGCAATTATAAACCCAAATAAGATTATCAAGATTACTATTGAATTTGCAGTTGGTGGCACAAAAGATGTTCTGAAGGATATGTACAGTTTGTACTTACCTTCTATTGTTGTTATTGCTGCCAAACCAGCTCTGGCCATCTCCACCAGATCTTGGGTCACTTCTAGAATTACCGATAGATTGGTTAAAAATTTCCCTGTTCCTGTTATTATCGTTCCATCCTTGAATATGAATTTGTTTGAAAATAAATTATTTAAAGCATTGAATAGAAAAGTCGCCAGGGATAATTCCGATGAAGTTGAGGAACAAAAGATTTTAAGAGATTTAGATTTTGCTGGGTTTTACGAACTTGAAGATCAAAGAACAGAATTGTTGAAAACTTCAATGGGTGCCCATATTTTGAAAGAATACGAGCACAAGAACAACCCAACGGAAAACGATGAAGTAATTGAATCAGACGATTCAGAAGATTCTCATGTTGGATTATACGACGACGATGATGATCTTGCTGATAACGAAGAGGACTTTGCTGAAAGGGATGAACTGTTGGCCCCAAACACTTCAGTGCCGCAAAGAATCATCGATAGAATGCAATTAACATCCCATGCTAAGATTTATCTGAATCTTAGTGAAAGAAAGGACGAACCACTTAACGAAGACACTTTCAAAGATTGGTTATGCATTGTCTCTGAAGCTGCTTATAATTACGGTATGAACCTTGCCGAACGTGCTAAAACAGGTGGTGAAAGTGCGAAATTGGTGAGAACGATCACCGGTGCACCTGATCCGTCATACGGTAAGAAGAAATCAATGTTGTTGGATGATCCTAAATTACCACCGACTTTGGGCCACCCCAGCAGGTCAGCACCCGCTCTTAACGTGCCATTGATTCACGTTGACGTCAGTAGTGAAACATCGCTAGCATCACCATCACTTTCACCAACGAACTCAAATTCATACAGCGGGATTTCAAGTCAACCTCGTTCTTCAACCTCTTTGAAATTTGAAATCCAACATCCAAAGTACGGCCATACTAACGAAAAATCAAAAGCTGGTGCATCAATGGCTTCGGATATCCCACAGTTGTTACCATCGAGATCCAGTCCGCAACTAAGTACAGTTAAATCATCATCTAGCATTAATTCTAATTCGAAAGAGAAGAAAAAGGGTGGATTTATGACGAGGCTGTTCGGCAGTAAGAAATAATTTGACTTACATATATATATACCTTATTATTTTTTTTTGTAATTTCAAACGATTCTATACACCAATTTATTGAATAAATGATATACAAATTAAACAATCAATGAACAATTAATGTGAAAAAGTAAGAACGTAAATACCTTATTCATCATGGTTTCTGGCAACAAATGTAGCAGGTGGAGGAGGCGGCGGTAATAACTTACTCTTTTCAACTATAACTTCATCAATGTCTTCTCCTCTTCTAGATGACGATGATCCAGATGAATGTTTGTACCTAGATTTGGAAGAATCTTTCTTTCGCTTGTTATTATCTTTGTTGCCATTACTTTTGCTGCTACTTGTACTCTCTGGGATTGGTCTAATAATTAATGGTTCACCTGATGTTGTATTTTTAGTTGGGGAGGATGATTCATGTGGAATAAATTCTGGAGTTGTTGTACAAAAATTTGGGATTGAAGTTGATTTCTTTTCTGTGTTTGCTAACGATCTGCGTGGTGGAGTTTGGGATCTTTGTCTTTCTCTTGTTGTCTTACGTGGTGGAGCTTGGGACCTTTCTCTTCTGGATTGCCTTGGAGGTGTTTGTGATCTTTCTCTTGCCGATCTCCTTGGAGGGGTCTTTGACCTTTCTGTATTCAAAGATCTTTGAGTTTCTTTTGTGAAACCTGATCTACTTCTATAATGCTTATCATCCCGATACGAACTACCACAACTTTTTTCTCTATTGTTGGTTCTTTCTCTGTTGTTACTTCTTTCTCTATAGTCTCGATCTCTATAGTCTGTATCTCTATAATCTCTATCTCTGTAATCTCTATCTCTGTAATCTCTGGTTATATTTGAGTGACTCGAGTGATTATTTTCAAATTTATTATACCTCTGCTCTTTATTGCCAGATCTCGATCTCGATGCTCCAATATGTTCTCTCTTAGAGTCAACATTCGGTGAGACAGACCCAGAAATTGGAGGCTCTGAACCTTTTCTAGATGCTGGAGTTGAGCCTCTTGATTGTTGGTGATTTCTTGATCTTGGACCTAAAGGCAACAATTCTTTACTTCTATTCTTATTATTGTTCTCTTTATCTTTTAAATCCTGCAATTTCAAGATTTCTTCTCTTTCTCTGATCAGTTCAATCGGTATACCATTGATATCGTTTTGGGCTGAAATTAGTAAGCTCCACAGTTCTTCAACAAATGGCATAGTATCATCGTTTAAAAATGACATTAATTGAATACATAGTTCTTTTGGTGCTGTATGTTCTTCAAAAACAAGGTTTATTATAAAATCAATCAAGATTTCATCATCTGGTAGTAATTCATTTATCTTTTTGTTGATGTAATGTGAAATGATTTGTTTGTTCAATATCGAATAATCGATTTGTTTATTGAAGTTTTTCGGAAACTTGAAAGTTGACAAGTCTTTTTGCTTCTGAGACGAAAGCTTAGTTTCGTTTATTGGAATTGCTCTAAAAGACATCTTGCTTGATTTATTTGTTTTGAAGGCCAGAAAGAAACAAAGAAAGCAAACAGGTCAATTGTGATAAAAATGCAAAATAATTTTTTTATAGCCGAAATCAAAAATTGAAGTGATATTTTTTTGTATTTATTTAAAACCGATTGGCTTTTTGTTTATTTATTTAAAACCGATTGGCTTTTTGTTTATTTATTTGTTTGCTTTCATGATCTTATGTATTATAACCACCATAGATCCCCTATCAGAGATGATATGCCAATCAATTATGAACTGTTTATACTCCGTGATAGACTGGTTTACACCCCAAGTAGTAAGTGCACATAATTCTCAGTATACACCTTGAAAGCAAACGATTTACTAACAGCCACCTTCATTACCTTTCTACTCAGTACTATCAAATGAACGTTTTATTGATCGGATTACAGAATTCAGGAAAGACAAGTTTTATTCAAGCGTTACGATTTAACAAACTTAAAAATGAAACAGTACCAACTTTAAACATGGAAACATCATCGATTCGATTGGTCGACCCCATAATTGTGATGCAACCCTCTCGTTTGAGATCTTTGTCTTCTAGTTCATCCTTAACAAGTACAAGAGCAACCCCGATTTTGAAGCCACCAAATGACGTAGACAATGGTAGTTTGTACAGCACCAACAATAATAATGGCCACAAGAGAACGTTATCGATGAAACTAAACAACGACGAAGCAACCGAGTCATCACCGTTGATAATATCGGAGGATATGATGGAGTCAGTCTCAAAAATTGGGAGGTTTAAACAACAAGAAATATCCAAACATAATCTAGTTTTAAAATTTTATGATCTATCAGGTCAACACAAGTATCATTATCTGTGGAATAACCTCATAACAAACAAATTCAATTACGGCCATTCCAAACAGGTTAATTTGATAGTTTATACAATTGATATCTCTGACGAAAAAACAATTCAAATTTCTAGAAATAAGCTAGTTGAAGTCATCAACTTGAACAACGAACATAATAAACTACCAATTCTGATTCTTTGTAACAAAATCGATCTGTTGAAAGATAAAGACCTAGCAACGATGATCAATGAAGTGAATGAAAGCAGGGCTAATAATGGGGCCCATAATGGATCGTCGACCAATGGTAATAGCAATAACGGAAACAACAACAATAACAACATCAAGAAATTTAAAAACTTGAAGATCAGCAGTAATAAAGATAAACACGAGATAATGCTCGATTATATTGGTATTGAAATGAGAGATGACAAGATTTACTTGAATGGAGAGGAGTTGCTGTTTGATTTAGGATTATTTATAGTGAGTTTGAAGGATATTGATAGTGTGGAGAACGACAGGGTTAGGGAGGTGATTGACTGGATCTCGGGCAGGAACTGAGATCAGACCTCTCAAAAAGGATACAAATCCCTAATGGCTTGTTTGTTTTTTCAGACTCGTCGATCGACTAGTCATTGAAATCACATGGGACGATATTTGAGAAGAGAATAACAAAATAAGAGAGAGAAAAAACAGGCGTTCTGTACAACTTACTGATCTATTTATTAAGTTCAGATTCTTAATTTATATACTGTATTTACTCTGTCTGTACTGTTTTCTTATTATATCAACTATTTATTACCTACTACTTACAGCAATACCCCCAATTGAGTATTACTTCAACTTATTTACCTCTATCTTAACCGATCAGGTAATCTGTTAACATCGCATCATACTCAAATTATAAAACCTCTCCACATTTGCCGAATTTTATTATTATTAATTAGTCAACTATGGACTCTGTGGTGAACAACATTTTATCATCATTGGATACACTAGCTCAAGTGGCCGGTAGTACAACATCTTCCCCAACGGCAGCAAGCCAATCTTCAAGTGCAACTATTCATAATCAATCAACGAGAAAGAAACCAACATCTGATGCAATCCCAAAATCAAGTTCAAATAGTTCATTATGGTCATCATTGAAAGATACCAAAAAAGATAAAACGGAGAGAAGGCAATCTTCTGATTCAATAAATAAAAAATCGACGACCTCTTCATTTTTTGAAGATTATTTGTTTCATTCTTCTTCAAAAGATAAGGATCCATCGTCAACGTCATCGTCAACGTCATACACCAATCAAATAACTGACAAGCTCATTGAAAGGTTGATAACGATGGCATTACCCACTACAACAACAAATGACGAATCTGAATTGAATCATATATTGGCTAGAATAGAATCACAAAAGTCACGCCCTCCGTTTAGTATTAATACCATGAGTAAAAACTGTGCCTTGCTATTAACAAGGCTTTCAGTTCCATTCGAAATGTTGGATCAAATTGTAGAAATTTTCAATTGGTCAGATATGGTTTACACTCTGAATTATTTGAATTTAATAACATTGATTATATTGAGACCAATTTTGATGTTAAGTTTACCTTTATACTACATTTGTTTTGAAATAGTGATTCCAGCTTATATGAAAAGACACCCAATTGATAAATTTACAGTTTTCCAAAACAACAACCCAATCCCAAATGAAGGTCCATCTTTGAATAAAATTGAATTACCTAAACCTGTTCCTGAAATCAGTAGAGAGTTTTACTTAAACGTTACTGATTTACAGAATAGAATGACTATATATATCATTGGATACGATATAGTCATTAATTTTACCATCAAATACCTATATTTCAAAGATGAAAACTTAACTATATTTATATTTTTCATCTTTTTGATAGGTGGCATTTTGCTTAACTTATATGGTCCGTTATTTATAATGATTTTTTTGCCAATTTTAAAACTATTAGCCATTATCGCAGTTTGGACAATTTCAATTCTGTTACATCCAAACCACAGAGATTATTTATTGAATAAATTGTATTCAGAAGAGACAAGATTGAAATTACTTTCAATTACAAACAAACTGGAATTGAAATTGAATTCAGAATTGAATTCAAAAGAATTTAAACAAATGAAAGAGTTGGAAATTTTTGAATTGCAAGGTTTAAATAATGAAACTCGTAATTGGCAACTAATCTCTTTCACAAATGAACCATTTTCATTAAACTGCCATAAAAGATTAAACAAAGTTTCTATTGATGGATCTTCTAACTTATTAGGTATAAAACCTCCAAAAGGTTGGAAATTTGTTGATGTTGAAGATTCTAATAAATCAGTTGAAGGTTGGACATTAGATTTACAACCAGGTTTATGGGTTACAGAAAACTATTTGGATGACTTAATTGATATTGATGATGATGAAAAATGGTGTTATGATTATCAAAATAAGTTTAGTTATAACGGTTTAGGTTTAGGGTTGAATACCGGCAATAAACAACAAAGCCATATGATAATTCCTGGTTCTTCAACATCCACTAAAGACGGGGGTAAAATAAGAGGTGAATTTAGAAGAAGAAGATGGACTAGATACTGTATCAGATCTGTTTGGGAAGATGAAAATGATGACAACGATAGTAATGACAATGATAAGAAAAATGATGAAAATCCAAGTAACGAAGGAAGTAATGGTACTACCCAAGGGCACAAACGCAATAAGAGTAACGATTCTTCAAATATAAGTTTGAATTCAATTAGTAATCCTGAAGAAGCTATTGATTTATGAATGAGAGGTAAAAAAAAAAAAAAAAAAAAAAAAAAAAGAAAATATATACTTTATGTCTTATATAGATGAAACGTTATAAATAAGAAAACTTTTTTTTTTTGCACGGCATATACATTTCTATAACCTATATTTAATCAACAATTTCGATTCTGTAAATGGAGTACTATTGACTAAATCATTCAAATCTACTATATTCTTGAAAGAGTCATCACTCAAACCCACTCCCAATAGCTGAGCATCATTATTGTAATCTAATGCCATAATTGATAAATCATTTGCAAGATTTTTATACTGTTTCAACCGTTTTCTTGTTTTGTAATCCCAAAGACAAATAGAAGAATCTGAACCTCCTGTTAAAAACTTATTTTCAAATTGATTCATAATTATTAGGGAATGTATTGGATTGACTAAATCTTCATCTTCATCATTAACCGGATCATACTGTTTTTTTCTGTGGCATTTGAAAACATAATTATCTAACCCATTATTGTGGTTGAAAAATACTAAAGAGCATTTACCTTCCATTGAACTCTGTATGAAACCATCGTTATTGTTTAAAAATTTGATGTTGTTGCATTGGTAATTAAACCCATTATCATATACTTTTATAGGATGTTGTAAGTTTCTGTAATCGTATAAATAAGTCTTATTGTTTGATAAAGAAACAAGCAACTGGTCTAAGTTATCGTTTGAATCAATGGCATTGATTTTTTCATTTGTGAACTTTATCTCATTTATTAATTCATTATTCTTTGATTCAATACTTTGAAATCTTATTGATTTATCCCAAGAACTAGAAATTATTAAGCCTCTGTTTGAATTTGTGTTTAAAGTTTGTACACCAAGTTGATGAGAGATGGGGAGTTCATAAGTTTTGTCTGTATTTATATCTATGCACGTTATTTTACCAGTTACTTGACCGGTGTATATCCTGTTATTTATTGTTGTTGTACTTGATAAAATTGGTGAGTTTGTGTTGTATACATTGACTAATGAATCTGATGTTGCAACCAATGAATTATCTCCGTTGGTGTTTTTTTTGGAGTTGGATAGCAAGTAGTCCAAATCGGTGTTATATATGGACAAGTTCCCATCAAAAGAAGATGCGTATAGTTTATTTGAAGACGGGATGAATTTAACAGAGGTTATTATATCCAATGAAGGTGAAGGAAGTTCAACTATTGTATGTTTTATTTAGGGTTCCTTGTTAGTTAGTATATTATGTATTGAGAAAGAGAGATCAGTGTGATGGAAATGAATTGAACTTGTACCAGATGCTTATAGATCTAATATAGAATACTTACTGGTATAATTCATTGTTTTATTAAAAAGCCTTTAGATATATTGATTCCAGAGTGGTTTATACATATAAGTGGGTGATCAAAGGAAATGAGTAAGAGCAGTTAAATTTTGAATGAACATAAATATAAACAAAACAGAGCCGCATCATAAATGAAATCGACGCATATGAAAACAAACCGGCGCGTCGATAAAAAAAGAGACGTAAAAGGTCGTTTTTCGGCATTTTCCGCGAATCGGTGGTCCTCACAGCCGCATATCCACAATTATAAATTATACCGCCCCTGAAAAAAGTAAAAAAGTGTCAAAAAATTTCGGCGGCCCGAAAATGAGATCCACCCACACAAAAAAAGCAGGTGGTGAAGAAGGTTCTACAGTGCTTACACACAATAACTAACTGCTTATACAGTAGATCCATCTAATTATAGTCCAAATAGAGCTTGTTGAACCTTATTATCATTTGATCAAATCTTAGATTGATCAATTTAACAGTCACACATGCTAGCTACCAGCCCAGTTACTTAAGTAAAAAAAAAAATTGTATTATTATTGGAGACGAATCACCCCAATTGCATGCGCATCAATCATAGTGAGGTTAATTATATATTGTTAATAGATCATAAATCAACCAAACAATTGTATTTTTCAACGTAAAAAAAGCACAAGAGTTCTCCATCTAGCCTCGTAAACGGCAGTCTGGACAACCGAATAAGAAAAATCACTTGAGTTAAACTAGAAAAACGTTAGCCTGAATAAGAAAAATCTAACAGTAAATAATAGTAAATAAAGAGAAAAAAAAACCAAATTTATTTTCTCGGGCTTTTCCATATCTGCTTACGTCAGCCTTGCAAATTTTAAACATCTTTCTTATCTGGCTGTGATTCCTTTTTTTTTCCTCTTGTATATAAAAGCAGCTTTTCTTTCTTTTCCTATCGATCCATTTTACTCTATTCTCTTGTTATTTATTTTACGCTTGTTTTCTTCTTCGGTTTTTTGATTTATTTATTTATTCATTCATTTTTTTCAGGGAAAACCCACATTTAAGTCAATTCAATCATGTACTTTTTTGAAGAAACTAAAAATAAAAGAATCCTACAAGTTTCCTGTGCCGTTGTTTGGTGTTTGTTTGGTGCTGGTCCTATCTTTGGATTTGCTGCCTTGAAACCAACATTAGTTGACCAAGGTGTCTATTCTAGCGTTTGTGATTTCAATACAACTTTATCAGCAACAGAAACAATGTTTTCAAATGCCTTTTCTGCTCTATCTTTCAATGAACCAGAAATTGATACCCAAGAATTCGTTGCTAAATGTACCACTCAAGATTTGAAATTGAACATGATGTTTACTGCTGGTGCAGTTTTAACCAACGTTTCTGCTTTAATTATTGGTAGAACTTTAGATACTTTTGGCCCAAGAGCTTGTGGTTTAATCGGTGCATTCTGTTTATTCTTATCTTCAATAATCTTCATCTACTCCAAAAGTATCACTCTATTTGATCCTTATTTAGTTGGTTATTCTTTGATGGCATTGGGTGGTCCATTCTCCTACATTTCATCTTTCCAACTTTCAAATGCTTTCCCTGAAAAATCAGGTTTGATTTTAGCTTTGTTAACAGGTGCATTTGATACTTCATCCGCAGTCTTCTTGATCTATAAGACATTCTACCTAAAAAACACAACTTTATTTAGATTAGAAAATTTCTACAAGTTTTATTTAATTGTTCCATTGTTTATTGCTGTTGTTCAATTAACCGTGATGCCAAAGGAATCTTATTTAACTCCTCCACCTGATTTAATTCCAAACCCAACAGTTGAACAATCAAACTTGGCTGCTGCACTTGTTCAAGAATCTCAATTACACGAAGCTACTGCAAATGAAACCACTGCATTATTACCAGGCCAAGTTCCACCATTCTCAACAGCTGCCAAAAGAAGATCTTCCATTGGTGATGCTTATAAATCAGCTTACGTTGAAGAAGAAATTGAAGAAATCAACAATAAATCTGTCACTTCGAATTCCATCTTTGGTATTTTGCATGGTTTCCCAGCTTCTTATCAATTCAGAACCTACTGGTTTGTTTTGATGGGTTTATTTGCCACTATCCAAATGCTAAGATTGAACTATTTTGTTGCTACAATTAACTCTCAATACACTTATTTGTTTAGCTCTTACCAGAAATCCGAAAAATTGAACAAGATCTTTGATATTGCATTACCATTAGGTGGTGTCATTTCCATCCCATTCGTTGGTATGTTCTTGGATAGTTTCTCAACTACAGTGGTTATTGCTGCTTTATTTGCTGTTTCCATTGTCATTGGTTTATTAGGTGTTGTCAAACATTCATTCTTTGCTGGTGTCGCGAACGTTTTAATGTTTGTTTGTTACAGACCATTCTTCTACACTTCTGTCTCTGACTACTGTGCTAAAGTGTTTGGATTTGAAACTTTCGGTACTGTTTATGGTTCAATCATGACCATTTCTGGTATTTTCAACTTTTTACAAAGTTATTTAGATAAATTAACCCACACTACTTTCAACATGAACCCAATTCCATTGAACTTGTTATTGTTAGGTTTCACTTTAATCATTGGTGGTACCACTGTTGTTTACATTTACATTCAAAGTATAGTTTACAACAAGAAGAAGTCTGATGGTGTTGCTGCTTTAGATTAGAGAAAAAAAAGACTCTGTTCACCTTATCTACACATATTCAACTTTTCTTTTGTCCATGTCACGTTTTGTTGTTGTTGTTGTTGTTTTTTTCTTGTGTTTTTGTCATATAAATAATAATACTTATACATAATTAGAAACGTTTATATTATTTTTCATCTTTCTCTGTTTATTTTCACTTCTTCTATGCTGTGTCTTTATGTTTTTTTTTTTAATATTCATTTCCATTTTACTATTCCTCATATAATCCCGTCAATTAATTTAGATCTTCATTTTCCAAATTTATCCTATCAAAATGAAAGAGAGCGAGAGAGAAAAACCCTTAATCATAACGCGATAACTCTTTGTGTCTTTGGGAGACAACGATTGATTCTTCTTTGTATTATGAGATAATCGGGTAATTAGTTAAAAGATTCTTTTCAGTAAAGTAATATATTACTAAACTTATTTGAAATAATACAAGTTGAAAATTAACGATTTCATTTCAGATAGATACTGTGGAAATGGATACAGGATAAACACAAGGAGTCGTGTATGTGGGAATTATACTGGATTTTAGAAAGACGTGTAACACTCATTTTGCTTTTTGCACCAAAAAAAAAATTTTCAATGTGTATTCATACTTTGTTTATTTGCTTCTTCTGTTCTGCACCTTCTTTTGCTTCTCTTGATACACGAAAACTAGTGATTCAAATATGATCACCATTTGATACATGAAGAGATGAATAAACAAATGAACACAAGCATACAAGCCGGACTAAGAATATCTATTAAATATACAGGCGTATATATAATCGATACAATTCTTTCTTCTTGTATATATACATTTATGTAGAAGAACAAAAGTTGACCTCTTCGAAGATCCATATATCTTTCTCTTCCGTGGTATATTGATTCAAAAGGAGGCCTAGATGAAATTCAATGCATGCTTTATCTTTCACAAATAGGAAAAAAAATCGAAGGATAAAGAAAGGTACTTGTTTAATTAAAGTATTGTTGTTACTGTTTTTGATACATTCACTTATATATACACGTAAAACAAATGTCTTTTTCTGGATTTTACTTCTACAATGGTAATATGAAAAAACACATAAAATTGGTGTAATTATTATACAATGAATAGGCGGAACGAAGAGGGGGGGTTGTTATACATATATATATATATATATATATATATATATATAAATATCATTAGTATCGTTACTATTATAAATCACTGGAAATAACTCTTGATGGCTTGTTATTCAAGAAATCTTCTAAATGTAATGGTCGTAAATTGAATTCCCGATCCGGATTTATTAACTTACCATCTATAACATTATTCTTGATATATTCTCGAGTTGAACTAATAGCTGCATTTCTACTCATTTCTTTCAAATCGGACCCACTGAAACCTTCAGTTTCATCAACTAAATCTTGCAATATGAAATCATAGTTGATATCAGCCAATATTTTCTCCAAGATTTTTAACCTTTGATCTGCAGTTGGTAGTTTGATCGAAAACTTCTTTGGCATTCTTCTTAAAAATGCAGGATCGATATCGTTTGGTCTATTAGTTGCACCTAAAACCATGATTCTTTCACTGGAAACTAACCCATCCCAAAGCGTCAGAAATTCAGATTTCAACATCGACGTTGATTCATGATCTGAAAACTCTCTCTTTTTGAAAACTGCATCAATCTCATCAATAAATATAATACTTGGTCTTAATTTTTCTGCTAATGAAAAAATAGCAGATGTTAATTTAATCGATTCTCCATACCACATGTTCATAATTGTTGACATTCTAATTGATATAAAGTTGGCTTTGGATCCATTGGCTAAAGCTTTGGCAATCATTGTTTTACCACAACCAGGTGGTCCGTATAATAAAACACCTTTAGGTGCTTGTAATAACGACGAATATTGGTTAAATAATTCAGGTGCAGTTAATGGAATGATTACACTTTCTTGTAAATCGCTAATGATTGGATCCAATCCTCCAATATCTTCAAACGTTGTATCGATTTCATCAGGTGGCACCACGCTTGCTAAAATTATTTCTTCATAGCTGTTTAATTCTAATTTGGCCAGATTTGGTAATTTCTTTTTTAATTTCTCGAGTGATATTTTGGCTTTTTTCTTTGATTCTTTGGATTGTGATGCTGGTCTATCTGTTTCGTTTGCCAAGTTTGATAGCATGTATAAAACAGAAACCGAGGCTCCAATGAACATTGCAACACTGGATAGTGAAGCTAAATCGATATTCTTCAAAACACTCATTTTGTAATGTTACCTGATTTATCTATCAAACCAAATGGATTGTTTGAAGAAAAACGAGCTACAAAAGAATCCTTCTAGTTCTTGTATAAATGGTCATAAAAGAGAGATTTAAGCTTGTGTTTTTTTTTTTTTTTTAAAGGTTCGATTTGTTGGAGAAATTTAGAATATGAAACCAGCCGCATTAAAAGTCTGGAGAGTGGCTAGTTAATCGTGGCGCAGTTTAGATTTGTTTTTAAGAAAATTTTATAGTTTTACAATAGTTTTAAGGTGTTTAAATCGACACGATTTTTTGTTTTGAAAAGAGGAAACGCTTGAATTAAAGGTTACATATCATATAGGAGAAGCATCTAATAATGTCAAAGAGAAATAGACACGGAGTCAACATTCCGGGAGAGTTGCTCGATCAAATCAGAGATACCGAAAAGTACGAGGATGACGATAGATTCAAAACTAAAAAAAGAAAGATAGGTAGAAAGGATAAAAGAAGGCAAGAAAGAGAAGAAAAGAAGAAACAAAAACGATTGAAACCTCTACAAAAGAACACAGAAAACATTAAACAACAACAACAGAAACCACCACAAACACATTCCAAGAAATCAAACATAGCAAAAAGTTCAAAAGTTTCTTCAAAATCTACCAAGAAGCATGTAAGTTTTTCAAACCATGATGAAATCAAGAATATTAGTGATAATGAAAATGATGACTCAGATTCATACACAGATGACTATGAGGATGATGATGTTGAAGAGGAAGCTGCCGTTATGGCTCAACTAATGGCTTTGAAAGGTAAGAAATCAACTAGTTCATCAAAGAATACTGGTTTCAAGATCGTCAAAGAAGATGACCTTGAAGCTGATGAAGTTAGTGATTTAGGCACTGATGAGGAGATAAGTACTGAAGAAGACGATGATGATCAAGAGATTCCAACTGAAGAAGATGAGCCATTAGATGAAGATCAAGCAGCTGTTATGGTTCAATTAATGGCTTTGAAAGGCAAGAAGAAACCAACTTCTAATGATTTCAAGATTGTTAAAGAAGATGACCTAGAGGATGATGAAGTTAGTGATCTAGACTCTGAAGATGCTGAAGATTCTGACGAAGAAGAAGAAAGTTCGGATGAGGATGAGGACCAAAAAGCAGTCATGGCTAAACTAATGGCTTTGAAAGGTAATAAAAAATCTTCCACCAATGATATCAAAATCGTCAAAGAAGATGATCTTGAGGATGATGAAGTTAGTGACTTGGGATCTGATAGCGAAGAAACTGAATCTGAATCTAAAGAGTCTGAATTTGAAGTTAGTTCATCTACTGAAGGACTTGAAGATGAAAAAGATGAAAAAGATGAAGAAGATGATGAAGATGATGAAGAAGGTAGTGATGGAGATGATGATGATGATGATGATGATGACGAAGATGCTGTCATGGCTAAATTGATGGCCTTAAAGGCAGACAAAGGCAGTAAATCCACTATTCAAATCAAAATAGTGAAAGAAGATGACCTTGAAAGTGATGAAGTCAGTGACCTTGATGAGAGTGAAGAAGAGGAAATTGTTGAGGAACCGAAATCAAAAAAGAACAAAACACAAGAAAAAAAAGATAAGAAAAGTAAACAGGAGCCTGAAGAAAAGTATGATAGATTATTGTCTTCCCACGATAGAGAACTACTCAAAAGAGATGAGGATGACATTGACTATTATGCTAAGAAATTAGGTTTGAAAAAGGGTAAGTTATTATCCAAGCAAGGTGATGACGATTTGATTGGTGGATTGTTAGATGGTTTGGACCTTGACTTTGATAATGATTTATTAGGAGCCACTGAAGACGAAGAAGAAGAAGAAATTCCAACCAAGAAACCAAAGAAGGCATCTAAACATAAGGAATCAGAAGATGAAGATGACTACGATGAAGGATCCGATGATTTTGATGACGATGACGATTTGGATGAAGATGATAAAGCATTGTTAAGAGAAATGGGTGAATTAGAGAGTTCTGATGATTTAGAAGATGAATCCGATTCAGACTCTGACGATGGTCCAAGGGTCAAAGAAAATCCATACGTTGCACCAGTGGCTCAAAGTAATCAAACAGAACAAGCACCAGGTTCAAGATATATCCCACCTGCATTGCGTCGTAAGATGGCGTTGGAAGGTAAATCAGAGGAAAGCGAAGAGGTTATAAAATTGACTAGATCAATTAAAGGTCCATTGAATAAATTGTCCGAAACTAATATGATTACCGTTGTCAATGACTTAAACCATTTGTACAACGATAATCCAAGACAACTAGTGAACGAGGCAATCATTAAGGTTATTTTACAATCAGTTCTAGTTCCTGGCCCATTGTTAGATAGTTTCTTGATCATGTACTCATCTGTCATCGTTTCAATTTATAGATTACAAGGTGTTGAATTTGGTGCTTTTGCGATTCAAAAATTCGTTGAAAAATTGAATGAATATTTCACCAAATCTGAATCTGAGGTTAAAGGTAAAGAACCAATGAATTTGGTTGCGTTATTAGGTTTCTGTTACAATTTGAATTTAACAAGCTCAAAATTAATATACGATATCATTGCAAATAAGTTAATCAAAGATACAAACGAATTGAAAACTGATATCTTATTGAGGCTCGTTAAAGTTTCAGGTCCAAAAATGAGATCTGATGACCCTGCATCATTGAAAGAAATTATCATTGATTTGAATAAATCCTTGTCAGAAAATGAAAAGAAAGGTGTTTCAACAAGTAGCAGATCCAAATTCTTGGTTGATACAATTACAAACTTGAAAAACAACAAGTTGAAATCCATTGAAAATGAAAATTCCTCACAAATGTTAATCAGAATCAAAAAACAATTGAGCAGAGTTAACTCTTCTAGAAATTCCGAACCAATCAAGGTGTCCTTAGATGATATTGAAAGTATTGAAGAAAGAGGTAAATGGTGGTTAGTTGGTTCTGCTTGGAAAGGTTTGAATCAAACTAATGAAGACAACAACCAAAATGACAACAACGAACAAGATTTCGAAGTTAACCATGAAGTTATTAACGATATATTAGACACTGCCGAACCTAACTGGTTAGAACTTGCCAAACAACAAAGAATGAACACAGATATTAGAAGAGCTATTTTCATATCGATCATGTCTGCAAATGATTACATGGATTCATTTGTCAAATTGGAGAAGTTAAGATTGAAAAAGAGTCAAGAACGTGAAATACCAAAAATTTTACTGCACTGTGCATCAATCGAAACCATGTTCAATCCATACTATTTATTTTTGGCTAAAAAATTATGTGAAGAGCATTCAATGAGAAAAACTTTCCAATTTAATTTATGGGATTTATTGAAAGAGTTTGATGGTGACCATGATGAAAATAAAGATTTAATGGACGTTGATTTGAATGAAGATGAAAATAAGTTGAAAAAAATCTTGAATTTAGGTAGATTGTTTGGATTTTTAATTGCTGAAGCTTCATTACCTTTAAATATCATCAGAACAATCAACTTTTTAACTGCTTCTTCAGATACTAAACTATTCATTGAAATTTTGTTGATTTCATTTTTAGACACAATTGCCAAAAACTCTGAGGAAAAATCGTTTGGCTCAGGTTTGAATACCAAAACCAAATTAAAAGACATGAAGTTTAACGATAAGTTGATGTTGGAAAGATTGGCTAAGTGTAAAGAACAAGCCTTATTGTTGAAAGGTATTCAATTCTTCTTAGCTGATAAAGTTAGAGGTAGCAATTTAATTGAAGGTAGAAGGCAATCGGTTAGGGTTAATTGGGGAATTGATTCCATGTGTGATATCATTGATAGTATCTTAGAACAACAAAACTAATATTAATTTGTATCTATATAATAATACTTAAAAGAATAAAAAAAAACATAGACTAATTCCCTTGTACGGTGTTTGTTTTAATCGGAAAGTACCTTGGTTATCCTTTTTTTTTGAACCCTATTCAAACTATTGATATTGGATATTGATCGATGATTATTGAGAAAAATGATGGGGGTATTGTTAGGTGGTAAATGATCATAATCGTCAACAGGGTACCAAAAACCCCAAAACCAATCCATCCATCTATATTTGATGATTGAGGTTTGGCTTAATTGTGAAGATAGTGGATCAATCGAGCTGTTGATGGCTGGCGATGTATTATTGGTGTTGGATATAAACCATCTAAATGATCTTAATTTCGATTTCAGTTTTGTTAAATAATGATGACGAGCATCAAATTCATTTTCTTTGCTTAATTTTGAGTTTGATTTTAAGTCAACTTCATCAAAAACTATGGGACTATGGTTATTTACTTCGTGTTCATTTAGGGTTGATTGTTTTCGTTCAATGTCAGAATTGTTGAATATCTCAACAAATGACGGTTGGTTGTTTAGATAGTATTTATAGCACGATTTGACTGGTGGTGTACATTTTGATTCGCCATCATCCTGAATTATCGTTGTTTTGATATTTATTGACTTGTTTAATAAAGATAACTCTTTCTCTAGAATGTAGTCCCCTCTAATTGATAAATCGTAATCTTTCCATCTACGATAAATTGTTGATAAATCATTCAAACAAACTTGTTTTTCGTTTAAGTTTTCATTCATTCTATTGTTTTGGGAGAGTATGCTTTCAAATTCATCAATAGTTATTTTTGTAATTGTTGATTTCAAACAACTATAGAATAAGTCATCAATTAAATAATCTTGGAATCGAATGGGTTCAATTTTTGTTATCCATTCAACTAATTTGCAATAATGTGTGTTTGAAAAAGTTAGTAATATAACTTGAATACTATCTTTTAATTTATTAATAAAGTCAATATTCAAACCTATCAATTTCCAACTGTAATCCCATAAAATATCTAAATACTCAATAATTAAATCAGAATAATATACTTGAAAGTTACTTGCACTATCACTCGTGCTAATATTATTATTATTATTATTATTATAGTTTGGCTTATTAAAAAACCAAATAATTGCCAGGCATGATGTTTCAAATAAGTTGTAATTTTTATCGTTAATTGAACTATCAATTGATGGTATTAACAATTTGATTAAAATGATTGGAAATTTGTTTGATATTGAATTAATGAAATAAGGATTGCTTTCAAAAGTTTTTAAGATAGTAAAAAACTCATCAGCAATTCGATGGATGTTTGAATCATCATTATATGGTGACTCCAATAGCATGCACTCAATGAAAGCTAAACCATCAATTGGAGTTTTATTTCCAGTGTTCTTATTTTCATTTTGTTCATATAGTTTAGATGAATCTATGGCAACAACATTTAAATCCATCATGGGATCAACATTTAAGGATGTCATCATAATGTGTTTAGATTATTCGACTATTAGAGCTCTTAAAATTTGCCTTTGTTGTTAGAACAACAAGTGGATTATTTACAAGGCTTTCAAAACAATAAAAAAAAAGAAGGATAGAAATTATTGATTTGGCGGCAAAGAAACAAGGAAAACTTATAGGTCGTACAACAAATATAATGTCACGCACTATTAAGTACTTTCACGTGACTGTTACTAAGGGTTTTGAACCCTCAAATACAACAAAATTTTGCTCGCGCCATGCAAAAAACTTTTCATCTGTCTCAACGTCTTTTCTCCTATCCAAGGATTCTGATTGATACTAGAGGTATTTTATTATCTACAAAGTACCCATTCAAGTAATAACTTGATTTTAATGAAAAAGCTCTTGAAATTTCTCTTTTAACCAGTAAGATTTAAACATCCTAACGAATAAATCACAAATTATACGAAATGGGATCTTCTAAAGATAAGAAAGTTGAATACTTTTCCAAATTAAAGCAATTACTTGAAGAATACAAGTCTGTTTTCATTGTTGGTGTTGATAATGTTTCATCCCAACAAATGCATGAAATCAGAAAGGCCTTAAGGGACCAAGCTGTTGTCTTAATGGGTAAAAACACCATGGTTAGAAGGGCCCTAAGAGGTTTCATCTCCGAAAACCCAGACTTCGACAAGTTGATGCCATTTGTTAGAGGTAACGTTGGTTTCATTTTCACCAACGCTGACTTGAACAATGTTAGAGAAATCATCTTAGACAACAAGGTTGCTGCTCCAGCCAGAGCTGGTGCCATTGCCCCAGCTGATGTTTTTATTCCAGCCGGTAACACTGGTATGGAACCAGGTAAGACCTCTTTCTTCCAAGCTTTAGGTGTTCCAACTAAGATTGCCAGAGGTACCATTGAAATTACCAACGATGTTAAGATTTTAGAACCAGGTCAAAAGGTTGGTCCTTCTGAAGCTTCCTTATTAAACATGTTGAACATTTCTCCATTCACTTACGGTTTATCCATTGTTCAAGTCTACGATCAAGGTCAAGTCTTCCCAGCTTCTATCTTAGATATTACTGACGCTGAATTAGTCGCTCACTTTGTTTCCGCTATTTCTGCCATCACTCAAATTTCTTTAGCTGCTGGTTACCCAACTGTTCCAGCTGTTGGCCACAACATCATCAACAACTACAAGAACATCTTAGCCTTATCTGTTGCTACTGAATACACCTTCGAAGGTTCTGAAGCCATCAAGGACAGAATTGCTAACCCAGATGCTTACGCTTCTGCTGCTCCTGTTGCTGCTGCCGCTGTTGCTGAAGAAGCTACTTCTGCTGCCGCTGAGGAAGATGAAGAAGAATCCGATGACGACATGGGTTTCGACTTATTCGGTTAAATTAATTAATCCGATTAGTCAAACTTCTTGATGAGTGAATGGACTGATTCTGTTTGAATGGTATCATATTCTGGTTTGTGTATATTCTATATTATATTGATTAGATCAGGTTATATTTGTTTTAATTGAACCACTATTTATTTGTTATACTTACTAATTTCTTCGTAATTTAGTTATCTCTGTACCACAACATTCACCCTGTCGCGTATATTTTGACTTTCTTACCCGTCCGATCCGGAACTACCTCCACCGCTCATACGTAGGTACGCCTCTCTCTCCCCTTTCTTTCGGCGCGCGGTGGATTTCTTCTTTTCTCGCGCCCGCGCCGGCGCCCGCTCTCAAATACTAATCCTCTCAGACATCTGGCCAACCTCTGGCCAACCAAAGTTGTGAAATACCCCGTCTTTTTGTAGCATTACGTAATACACTAATTGAGGCAGCATTCGCATGTCGCCCATCTCCATCCAAATTTGCAATCCACTAAGAGGACGGCACTTTAGGCTTGAACACTTTCACCGTTTCACTAGCATCTTTTCTCCACAATTTACCAGTACTATAATATACCCAATTGACCTCAATTACATAACAATAGCCATTCGAAACAATTTGGACAAGCAATTCTTAATTTCTGATAAATATTCTTCACTTTCTGAACTACCATTGTAGATAGCATAAATTGTCATACATTTGAAAACTTCCTCCATTTGTTTGATCACACTACCGGACTAAAATCATAAAACATATTCAAATAAATAAACTCAATTCACTACAATGTTTGCACAATTATCAAGAAAATCAACCCAACAACTATTATCAATTTCTCAAAAGAGATTACAATCAACAATTGTCCCAGTTAAGAAGTCATCTTCATTCAAAGGTATTCTATTCGGATTCTTTGCTGGTGTCTCAATAACAGGTTTTGGTGCTTACTATTACTTGATGGATGAATACAAGAGTTCTAGCAATGCTGTTGTTTCCGACGTTTTATTATTACAAAAATCAATCAGAAAGTTGGAAGGTCACGTCAGAGTTCTAGAAGATAATATCAAAAAATCGGCTTAAACTTTAAGTTAACAAAGTACAAATCAATATATTCACATAATGAAAGGGGTAATTGGAATTTTAATCATCGACTTAATCCAATTCTCTTTTTTTCTGCTCACTTGTTTCAATTTTTTTTTTTGATTCTCTATTTTGACCTTTTTTCTACTTTATTTTTTCTAGATTCGCTTTTTTGTTGAGCGTTTTTTTTTGTTATTGTCCCATGTTTTAATAACTATATCACTAGTTGATTATAAAACTTTTTACTTCAAAAGGGGTATGGAATTAATGCACATTTTGAAATTTGCACGCGGTATAGTGAGGTGGTTTTCAAGTGATAGCTGAGAACATTCTTTTGGATTTATAAATTGGCAAAATCATGAAATTTGAACAGTTTGTTCAACTCATTTATGGATTTGTGATTTTTCACAAATCAATTGCTGTATATATGCAATATGGACTGCGTAAATATAATAACATCATATTCAAATTGATCAATTCTTTGTGTATATAGGTTTTTTACATTTTCTGTTTTTCAGAACTTTTCGACTTATGGATTGACTATTTTTGGTGCTTTTCCTTTTTTCTTCATCCAATAGTTTTACTTGGCACTTCAATTTTCCGTTATATTTGGTTAGTCACCTTCTATTATTGCTATATATATTTCAACCTTTTTATTTTATTCCAATCTGTTTTGTTCTTCCTTTGTGTTCTGTTTTTTTTTTTATATTTTTGTTACCATTATTTATTCCAATCATATTTATATACTCTTATTATCTTTAACATATATTCCTTATCATTGTTTTATAGTCGATTACTAAAAGTTTCCAAGAAAGGTTATATTATCATGATTTATTATCACTCCATTTTTATTCTACTTTGCTTATCTAATTTCTACCCAAACCAAATTTACTTCTATATCGAGCGATTATGAAAGACGAGGTCCAGACTCTTTCAAATTGATAATACTCTACCTCCTGTTAGTGAATGAACCCTCTCAAACCCAACTGATCTTCTTATCATCAACCGTTCCAACACCATCAACAGTTGAAACTAAACCGACAAACTACCTACCCCACTTGTACCGCCGCATTTGTACAAATTCGGAAATCGGAAACAACAAAGTTGCACAGCCATTAAATCAGTTTTTTTTTTTTTTTTTTTATTTTTTCAGTCTGAAGTTTTTCCATTTCTTTTCATTTATCTATATACTAAAAGATATATACACTTCAGTGCAGAAAGATATAACTATATATTATATATCATTCTTTAGTAAGTTGAGATAGTGGATTTGTTGTTAGATTAAAAGATGGTTGATGAAAGTGTACCTTTGAGTGATCAGACGATGGCCAAATCTCAACAAGACAGCGCTATCCCTTCAGATCAACAACAACAACTGGAAACATCTCAGAATGATAAACACGAACAAACACAACCACCAAGAAAGAAGCAGAAAAAAATGAAACTCAAAAAAGAATTGAATAATCCAAATATTAAAAGATGTGGGTTTTACATTAAGTCGAAAAACAGAAACTGTGGTATCCAAGTGAGAAAAGACATGGTTTATTGTTTTGACCATTTGAAAGTTTACAATAACGAATCCAATAATAATGAAAGCGAACCAAATAGTTTTGTCGATAACAAAACAAACGATACTGCAGATCCTGATTTAATGACCAAAATGGTGAAGGGTAAAGTAGTCAACAGAGTTCCATGTACGATCGATCCCAGCCATTCAGTGTGGTCGAATAAGCTAGTCAAACATTTGAAACACTGTTCAACTTTGAAACTCAAACAGACTGAAATTGACAAATTCAACGCTGAAGATTATTTAGGCTTGAATTATAACGTCAGTGATTGCGAGGATTTAAAGAAAAACAGTAAAAACAACAAGGAAACTGAAACTGAAACTGAAACTGACTTTGAAGAATTCAAACAATTTATCGACAAATTATTAGTCTCATACGATAAAATTTTTGAATCTGATGACAAAGAAAATGTATTGAAAATGAACCAATTGTATTATAAGAAAGGTTTAGAGTCAAGATTCACTCAGTTGACCAACCAAAAGCATATCTTACAACAATCTTCATTGATAGGTCAATTAGTTGAACATGGTCTGTTTAGCAGAAAAAACTTATACATTGAATTTGGATGTGGTAGAGGAGAGTTCTCTAGATACTTGAACAAATCACTATTAATGGACAGCGATAATATCAAAGAAGGTGATGATAATAATGTAAAATTACAATGTTTGTTAGTCGACAGAGAATCGCCACGTTTGAAATTTGACAACAAGATGATGGATGAAGATTACAAAGAAGTATATCCTAATGATACAAACAAAGACAATTATCCAATTGTGAAAAGATTGAAATGTGACATTAAAGATTTGAAATTAACAAAAGCATTAGAAAAATTTGAAGCTGATGAAGATAAGAAGAACGAAGGATTGGAATATATTGGGATATCCAAACATTTATGTGGTGTTGCCACAGATCTAACACTACGTTGCTTAATCAATTCAATCGAAGATACTGCTGCAAACAAAAAGAATTTCAAATTTAAAGGGTTTTTGGTGGCTATGTGTTGTAGACATTGCTGTTACTACAATTGGTTATTAAAATCATCTAAAGATTATTTAAATGATAACTTCAATATTAGTGAGAACAATTTTAAGTATATGAAAAAAATGGTCTCTTGGGCAACTAACGGGACTAATCCTGGGTTAAATGAAAACGAAGGTGATGAACATCATTTTACAAAGTTGAGCTTCAATCAACGTGAAATAATTGGTTTGAAAGCTCGAAGAATTTTAGATGAATCTAGAAAATTTGCCATGATTCAAGAAGGTTTTGAAGTTGAGTTGATCAAATACGTTGATAAAAGTATCACTTTGGAAAATAATTGTCTGTTGATCAAGAAAAAAAAGTGTATGAATAAAGAAAAGTAATAGAAGAAATAGATTATATCCGAAAATACAGCCGCAATGAGTAAAATTACGTAATTGAGGTATTTTTTTGGGGAAACCCTACAGACACAGCAAATCGCGTAATATATTATGTAATGATATAATGACATAATCAATTATATAATATAATGACATAATCAATTATATAATATCATGACATAATCAGTTTTGTCCACCACCCCTTTACAATACTTTACCGCAGCAAATGCTTTACTTACTACTAGAGTCAATTACACTCCTAGAAGTAGTTTTGGGTATACGCCAAGAAACAACAATTATGTTTCGAATAATACCAATACTTTTTCTGATAACAATAAATATGTTCCTCGGAATGTTCATAATTTCAGAGAATCAGATCCTGATGCAATGGACCTCGACAATATGGAAGGCAATAGAAGAAAATGTTATAGCTGTGGAAAACCAGGACATTTTGCAAGAAACTGCAGTTCAAAAAATGGTCAAGGTCAGCATTAAATACAACAGTTGATGCTGACGCTCAAGAAATTCAGAATTTAAAAGCTGAACTTGGACAGTTGTTTGCTGTTACTAAATACAAGAAGAAAGAGATACTCTTATAGCAGTGAAGCATAGAAATGTAGTTGCTGTAACAGTAAGTAAAGTATTGTAAAGGGGTGGTGGACAAAACTGATTATGTCATGATATTATATAATTGATTATGTCATTATATCATTACATAATATATTACGCGATTTGCTGTGTCTTGTAGGGTTTCCCATTTTTTTGTTTTGTGATTTAATTTCCCAACTTCTCTCTAATCAATTAAGCTAGATATAAAACACCTCCTGATAGTTTTTTTTATCTAACGGTGATTTATAAAAAGATCTGAAAACAAGGAAAAGTACTAAAAACAAGTGACCGGAAAAAAGCATGCAGAAATTTATTAGATTCCAATCAACAATCACAAAACCATACTTGAATCAACATGCTTTGATAACCGGTGGTTCACAAGGTTTGGGTTGGTCAATAGCTCAAAGATTATCATCAAAAGGTTGTAAAGTTACACTTTTATCAAGAGATGAAAATAATTTAAAAGACAAAGTGGACGTATTGAATCAATTGAATCCATTGACTAATAATGAGGTCCAGATCAATTACAAACATGATTATATATCTTATGATTTGAACGATTATATGAACGTGGACAGTTTTATTAAACAAAATTACGAAGATTATAAAAAAGTTAATATATTAATTAATTGCGCTGGTGTATCACAGCATAAATTATTGATAAACATGACAAACAATGAAATCTCAAATATTATGAATGTTAATTTACTTTCACCTATTATACTTTCTAAATTATTTGCCAAAACAATGATGAGATTAAAGAATCCTAATATAATTAATATTTCATCTATATTAGCTAAAGATAATGTTAAAGGTACTGCAATTTACTCAATATCTAAAATTGGATTAACTAAACTATCAGAAAACTTGGCATTTGAAATGAAAAAAAGGAATATCAGATGCAATTCCATACTTCCAGGTCTAATAGCAGAAACAGAGATCGGTAGGGACGTTAATAAGGAACTTATGAGCGATGAAGCTAACTCTGGTATCACTTGTGAAGATGTGACTGATTTAGTGGAGGTGATGTTGTTGAACGAAGGTTACAATGGACAATGTATAGGAATATAAGAGTGATAATAGAGTACAACAACACTGGTGTTGTACAATTAATATATAGTCATATAACCGCCGGGTAACGCTTATTTTGGTTTATGGCATTACGATAGTCATAATTAGTTTGCTTTGTGGCAACAGAAAAAAAATTTTCAAAAAAAAAAAAAAAAAATTAACAAATAATCGAAGTCCCAACGTGTGAAACTGATAACCTCTTTGAGTGTTGTCTTTTTTTTGTACAATTAATTTAAATCAATTCCTTTTCGTGGTTTAATTCAATTTAATATATAATTAGTTTAATACTATCTAATCTACATATAAAAATAATTTTTTCAAAATGCTAATTTTCAAGGACGTTATCTCTGGTGATGAATTATTATCTGATGCCTACCCAATCAAGTTAGTTGATGGTGCCATCTACGAAGCTGACTGTGATTTAATCAAGGTTAAGGCCGGTGCTGATGTTGATATTGGTGCTAACCCATCTGCTGAAGATGGTGATGAAGAGCTTGAAGAAGGTGTTGAAACCGTTAACAACGTTGTCTACTCCTTCAGATTACAACAAACTCAATTCGACAAGAAGTCTTTCTTGGTTTACATCAAGGGTTACATGAAGAAGGTTAAGGCTCACTTATTAGAAAAGAACCCAGATGAAGTTGAAGCTTTCGAAAAGGGTGCTATGGCTTACGTCAAGAAGGTTGTTGGTTCTTTCAAGGACTGGGAATTCTTCACTGGTGAATCAATGGACCCAGATGCCATGATTGTCTTATTAAACTACAGAGAAGATGGTACCACTCCATTCGTTGCTATCTGGAAGCACGGTGTTTCTGAAGAAAAGATCTAATTTTAATTAAATATGTCTCATTCTAACAGCATTCCATTATAAGTATATGTTAATTTAAAATTCCAAAAAATAAAACTATATTTATTTCGATTTATTAGATTTCTTTTTTTTTTTTGATACACAAATTAACTTGGTAAAATTGTTTTATCTTTCCAGTAAAACGTAAAATCATGATATTATTACTAACTAAACTAACTCATAATCTTTTAAATATTCAATCATATCATCTTTAGTCAAATCTGGATTATCCAATTGATAAACAAGCATATCTTCATTAACTTTCCTAACCCAAGGGCCCGACTTCATGTTCATTATATTACTCAATTCTTTACCGTTAATCAGTAACTTTGTTTCATAAACATTCTCCAGTTTTAAATCTATAGCTAATCTCAAGAAATTTAAATAATCCCCGATAATTGAGTCAATCTCTAATTGATTATCTATCATTTTTGTGTCTAATAATTTAATAACTAAATTAACAAACAGATTCAGTTTCCAATTTTTATTGAACGGTATAAAGAAATTAAAGCTTGATTCTGATCTTGTCAGCTGATTCATTTGATTGAATTTGCTATTGAAGTTCAAATGGTTTGAAACTATTAGTCCAACTAAATCACCCAATTTCAAAGGTAATTTTAAACCTTCCACAATTATTAGAGTTGATGCAAACGTGTCTCTTTTACCTAACTTGACTTTCAAGTCAGTCCAGTCCCTTAGAATCAAACAAAGGTAAAAAACAGATTTGTCAAACTCATTTGAATTCAAATCATGTAGAATTTTATTGAACTCTTTAGTTGACTTTAAATTTTCCAAAATCAAAGGTAGTTTTGAAGTTAAACTTGTTAATAATTGACTTAAACCTTTATCATTATTATAATCAATCAATTCAATATCTGCTGGATTTCTTAAAATCATTTTTTTGAATTCGACCCCATTCAAACCAAATAAAACGTCATGGAACCCAACTTCGTTAATCAATTCTAAACCATAAATAATATTGCCATTATTGATAATTTTTTTGAATTCAACACCTATTCTTTCACGACTAATTTTTTCATTCAATGACAGTTTAATACTATCCAACTTCATACTATTCAATGTATTGGGCTCAATTTTGAAATTATAAGTACTCGCAAATCTTATTAATCTTAAACATCTTAATGGATCGTCTAGAAATGTCTTTTCTGGATCTAGAGGTGTTCTCAATATTCCATTTTTCAAATCATCTAGTCCACATCCTGTAAAATCTTCAATTTGACAAGTTGATAAATTATAAAACATTGAATTCAGAGTTGCATCTCTTCTATAAGCATCTTGCAGAGGTGTACCTGTTTCAATTGTTGGTATGCGTGAAAGCTCAGTGTATGTTTCTGATCTTAGATTAACAAAATCAATATCAAGCTGATAAATTTTCGTTGTGCAAGTTTCTAAATGTTTGGACTTTTCTGGATTTTTAGCAATTTTGTACATTGATGAAGCCAGAGTTGATGATTGCTGATTCCCATTTTCTTCCGATTGCCCTTGATGTTCTTTTATTTCCTTTTCATTGACGTATTCTTTTAATCCGGTGACAAAATCAACACCTGATAATCCATCGATACCAATATCGATATCGTGGGATTGCTTACCTAACAGTTTGTCCCTAACCCAACCACCGGTGATCCTTAAAGTGATTGGAGTTTTCAAATCCCCGCAATTGCTTGAGTTTGATTCAGCTATAATCTTTGTGTTGTAATAATGAGTGTATTCATTCAATAAATTTGAAATTTTAACTTCTGTCGGATTCAATTCAATTCTATTTTGTGAGATCATTTTGAATGGTTGAGATGCTGTTGATAATGAATAAAATCTATGGAGGATCTTGGATTTGAAATTAATTGACACTATTGATTTCTTCAACGACTGAATATGCATTAATAAATATCACTGATGATCTGGTCTAATCGGATTGGTCTCAATTAAACGAAACAAGTGGTAAATGCCTCTTCTCTCTATACCTCTTATAACCAACCCGCTTCCAAATTCTTTCACACAAAAACTTAAAAATTTTACTCTCTGCACAGCCGTATTCTAGAGATATTCTTCATAACAAAAAAAAAGACAACTTTTGTCCCTTAAGTTAGCATGGAAATTACAATAAGTCATACTTATTAGTTACTTAACTTTTATGATGAATTCTATTTTTTCTTTTCATTAAAAAACAATACATAAACTAATCAAACTTCATCTTCTTACCAGCGAATTTAACGTTCTTTAAGGCCTCTTCTTGTTTTTTCTTAGCGATCCAAGAAGGATGCATCTCTCCTTCTTCAGAATTGTTATTAGTTTGGTTTGAACCGTTTTTATTGTATCTTTCTCTTCTGATCTTTTCTTGTTCTTCCTTCAGCTTGACCTTTTCTGCTCTCTTGACAACTCTTGCTTCATAGGCTATTCTTAATGTTTCTCTTTCAGATAGTGCACGTTCTTTTTCCTTCAAAACATGTTTGGCTTGAGACCCATACTTTTGTTCCCAAATCTTTTGTCTAGCTCTTTGACCACGACGGTTCTTACGTTCTTTACCTTGTGTCTTCATATCTTTATCGGCGGCTTGTAATTCTGAATCAGATTCACCACCTGAATAATAACCCGATGCTAGAGCTGGCAAACTGGTGGCTTTTTCTTTTTTATCCTTCTTATCCCTCTTTTCTTTCTTACTATCAGTAGCAACTTCAGAGAAGAAATCATCATTACTGATTTTATTTTTTTCAGCTTTAAATTTTTCATAATATTCTTCCTCATCATCTTCAATATCATCATCATTTGAGGACTCTGTATCACTTTGCTCTTCGTCTGTAACTTCATTGTAATTTATGCCGTTTTCCAACTTATCATTGTCTTCTTCATCGGATGAAGCAGCTAACATATGTTTGTATTGATCGTACATGGATTCTGGATCAATATCCATTTCTTCGTCACCCTCATTGTCTTCAGCATCATCTGAACTGTTTTCATCGCCTGAATCACTTTCACTTTCATTTTCGCTGTCGCTTTCATCTTTATCATTTTCAACAACTTTAGCATCCGTTTTATCAACAGGTCCAAGAATTAACTTAAAACTCACTTCAATTTGTTTCATTGTATCTTTGATTTGTGTACGGTTAAACAATTTACTTATCAAATTATTCAACTCATTTGAATTGTTTTCATAGATTTTTAAACTTTTGATTTTTTCAACATCTTCTAAATAAGAACTTGGTAATAAACATTTATTTTCAGGTTTGGAGAAAACTTTGGAAATGATTTTAATTATTTTTGTCTTTAGATTATTTGTTAAGTTATCAATTTCATTCAACTCATTGTATAAATTCTTTTCATTTTCATTTAATTTCTTTTTGTTTAATTCCACTTTAATGATAGATTTGAGTAATTTCAACAGTTTTTTCAATCCACCATAATACTTTCTATCAAATAGTTCTAATTGAAACTCTTTGATTAATTCAGTTGCTTGTTGTTTATTCAACTTTAATAGTTTCAAATTTGGTGGTTTCTTTGATTTGACAATAACTTTTGTCTTACCGTATCTTGGTGTTATTTTCTCGTATTTGAATTGCAAAACATCCAATTTCCAGGATATGTTATCCTTTTTGTTATCCAATCTACTCATATTTGTCGTTATAAGTAGGTGGTTCTTGGCTATCAAAGCCTTCATTATTCTTCCCCTTGAAAACGATGTATCTATATCGGTATAAACAACCCATCAAACTTTTAATTTCAAAAAAATTTTCAAAATAGAATTTTGGAATATGCACAGCCGTGAAATTTTGTATTTAAAAGCTATCTATATTTTACACTTACTTATACGTTACAACTAACCATAAAACTAACTGTTTCTATTCATCGATACCATGGCTCTCTAGTTCTTCAATCTTCGACTTATAACCATCTAACACTTTACAATTGGATTGAATCCAACTGACACTGTCTTTCCTTTTAGATCTCAAATCAGCATCGTCGTGTGTGTCAACAGAATCTAATCTCATCAATAACTTTAATAAACTCTCGTTGAAATATAAGTATTGGTAGTTTAATTTATCTCTGTACGAGCTTGAGTTTTTATCAACAGCAGCAACAGCAGCAACAGCAGCAGGAGCAACAGTTTCTTTCTTTGTTGATTTCTTGTTCTTTTTTGACTTTGATTTCTTATTGTTTGGTTTGGATTTAGTTTTGATTTCTGGGTCCTTTAATTTTTCCAATTTGTCATCAATTTTTTGGAAAAATTCCACCATTGCTTGGTAGTATTGACCTTCAAATTCCATCATAATCTTATCAATTTGATTGTTTGAGAAAGTGATTGGATCAACAACAACCTCTTTTTTCTCTTCTCTTTTACTATTCTTCTTACCCTTCTTTTTCTTATTTTTCTTAGTGTTTGCTGAAGATGGATTGAGTAATTTTTGTATTAGATATAGTATAGACATTGTTGATATACTGTAAATTATCAATTTATCGTTTTTGGAGATTATTTCCGTTAATTGATTGATTTGTTCGTTCGACAATATAGTGGACATAAGATCGGATGATTTTATCTGTTTGAATAAATCTGATTTTTGGATTTGATTGACTAATAAATCTATTTGATTGTTCATTGTGTCCATATTTGGGTTCTATAACTAACAGGAGTGTAAATGGGTTATGTTAGTAAATCTAATGAACTATCCACAACTTCTCACCATATGTAGATAAAGAAACGGCGGGTGGTGATAAATAAGTAAATGAACCATTTGGTCAAATTGATGGAAATTTCGTCGCTTTCTGAAAGAAATTGCGTGTGTCGATTAAACTCCTTGTTTTATCAACTTGTTTCTATACTTTTGATCCTTTTGTTCTCTGACCATTTACTTAAATTCTTTAACTTGAATGGTATATTTAACAACAATATTACTAAACTTAAAATTTCATCAAGATAAATATCGATAAGAATCAGCATATAACCGGATTTCAACTAAAACAACTGTTTTAAAAGCTTCTTAAGGGCTAATGCACAGCCATTAAATTATGATTATGTAATCTTGTTAAATGGCAAAAAAAAATTCTTTTGTATTAAATTACAATCATCATTTCAAATCAAAAATCACTTAATTTTCTTTATCTACCTTTTGTTTGAATCATTTGTTACACCATTTATCAATCAATTATACACAAATTAAGCAATGAATGTTATAGACAGAAGACGTAATTTGGGTCCAGAGTCCGCTCAACCTCTAAATTTTGCCTCAAAATCCATCATAGACGAGGACCACCACGAACCATCATCCCAACCAACCAATCCAACAGCAATAACAACAACAACCACAACTGATAAAAAATTATTCATTAAAACATCATTAATTAAAAACACAACAGGTTCGTCGTATTTAGAAAATGACAAAACAATAATATCATGTTTGATTTTTGGTCCAAGACCAAATTTCACAAGAAGTTTTAATGACGAAGGTTCATTAAAGATAAATCTAAAATTTGCCGATTTCATTTCAATTGATGGACTTAAAATATCTAAATTGGATAACATTGATCAATCGTTAGATATAAATACACAAAATTTAGTGTCAATCATTCAATCATTTATACATACAAATATCAAGCCTTTGATACTTTTAGGTAAATATCCAAAGTCTTCAATTGAAATAACAATCAAATTGATTTCTTTAAATCCTTCACATTCTCTAATTTACTTGCTTCAAAATATTTTAAACTGTGTTAATATTGGGTTAATAGACTCTGGGTTGAATTTGAACGGTGTTGCTTCATGTGGGTATCATAAATCTGAAAACAATGAATTACTTTTAAATACATTGCCTAGTTGTTCAGGTGATGATGATGAAATATTGGGTATCTGGAGTGACCCAAATAACTACGATGATGATTATAGAAAAGATTTTGATCAATGTTTACAAGCTTCAAAAGAATTCAGAGTGGAAATGAACAATTATTTCATGAATGATTTGATCAAATAGTTGTTTTTTTCAAGTATAAATGGATATAAGTTATCAATATAAATATATATATATATACATGTTTCAAATACCGTAACCTGGTCTTCTACTTAAAACTTTTTGCTGTTTGCTCAGTGGTACACTTACCGCCAGTTCACCTGTAAGAATAGTATGCTGCTGTATCTTGTGTTGTAAGTTGTCAATTCTATGTGGTTGATTCTTACCACTAGGATCAGCCTTACCTCCATCGCTAATCAAACTAACTCTTGGTTCTAACTTCAAAGAAATCTCGTATAATTTTTCATCGTCTGGTAAACTTTGCAAAATATCATTCAAATAATATTCAATTTCATCAATTTTTTCAAAATTAAAAGCATGAAGATTGAATTTCAAAACTTCTTGAATTGATCTATAAATGCTCAGTCTTTTACTGAAATTAATCAAATTCTTATCGTTGTGTAAATAGTCAGAATTACCATCAGTTAAAAATCTTAAATCTGATAAATAAACACCCAAGAAGGGTAAACATGGATCATTATCTTCATCAATGAATTTCAAGATATTTCTATATTCTGAATAATTTTTACCGATAGACATCAATTGATCCATTTTATTGAAATTAGTCAGTAAATGTTTAGGTATTAATTCCCAGGTCTTTTTCAATCTTGAAATGGATGTTGAAGATAAACCAGATATAATGGCTGTCATGCTTGAGAAATTCTTAATCTTAATTAATTTCTCAGATAACATAATGAAGTACTTGATTGTGTCTGCTCTATTATTAATTTCTTTTTGTTTCAAAATCATATAAATAGTAAAATGTGTTAAAAGATTACAATTTTGAATAAAGTTTGAAATGTTCTTAGATGATATTGAATCCTTCTTGTTGAAAAGTTTGTTGAAATTGTATGATCTTGAGAGAAGTTCATTCTTATTTATTTTATTGAATAGATCAAATTGAATCAATGTAAGCTGTCTTGCTAATTCCAGTGAATCAATATCCTTTAATCTGATTTTTTTCAGGTTCTTCAAATTCTTACCTAATGTTAATGGAATCGGTGGTCTTTCATTTTTTTTAATTGGAATTAAGTTATCATCACCGAATTCATTCAAATATTCATCTTGAGATTGTAAACTTAAAACATGGAATCCTAAACTTGATAATTCTTCATCGATAGCTGAATTGTTGACTGTGAATTCTCTCCATTTCAAGACTAATTCAGGTGATGTGCAGTTAACCTGCCAGTAATATTTGAACAACTTGTTGAAAATTTCAATAATTTTAGCCTGTTGTGGTCTCAATTTCTTTTCTAACCATATACCATATTCTTCATAACTTAAAGCTTCAGGCATAGTAACAGTAAACTTATCAATCAAACACTCGAAAAATTCGATAGTAGTCATCCAAGTCCTAAAGAACATCAGACAAGTGTTTTCAAATTCCAAATCTATGGTATGCAGTGGGTCAACTAATTTGGAAATAATACCAGAAATTAAGCCACCTTTCAAACCACTTGAGTCATAAAGTAATGACTTTTCCTCGTCTTCAATATCTAGATACCATGGCATTTCTTCCTCATTTTCATCGGTTGACTTTTTTCTTTCATAGTAGTATTCGGATTGTGACAACGATGAAACCATTGTGTTGTGTCTTTCAGCAATAAACAAGGATGCAACATTGAAATCAGTGTTCATTAATCTTGAGCAATAGTTTAGCACGGTTTCTCTTTCTTCTTTTAACTGTTGGATAGAAATCATGACTAAATCAAAAGTCTTGTTAATTTTATCAATGGTTGTTCTTAATTTCAAATTGGAATCGTACAAGTATAATCCATCGTTCAAACCCTTGAAATCATAGATTTCTAAATTCTTGACAATCAATTTGGCAAACTGTTCAGTCTTTAAGTGTTCGTATCGTTTATCGTAAATGACCTCATCTTCTTTTAATCCTTTGAAAACTTCTGGGTCATCAACTGTTAAATTTTGGGAATCTACAATCAATTCAGCTGAAGCTGAATGTAAAGATTGCTTCAACTGAAGGAATTCGTTTAAAATTGGATTAATGGACTTTGATGTTGCTTCATAAAATAATTGATTTTTCTTGTCTTGATCTTCATCTATACTAACGTTACTCAGATCATCAACCAGTGTATGGCTTCTTTGTTTATCAGATTTGGACAGTTTATTGATCATTATAAAAATTGTGAAGTCGATTGTCTCTAAAGTATTCAAAAATTTGTTAATTGATGGAATAGAGTGGTAAACCAACGTTAATATATTCAAGTTTCTATCTTCAATGAAAGTACCAATTTTGACGTCTTGTGGGATAGGAGTACTAATAACGTTTAAAACATCATCTAAAACTTTGATAGTTTTCTTTTCTGCTTTGCTCAGTATGTTGATAACCTCATCGTCTAATAGCAAGTTAAATTTATTGGTTTGACCAGCAATGAATAAATCCGATTCAGTGAGGTTGTCAATATCTTCAAAAGGATTCGTGAAATTACCAGCATTAAACTTATTTTTGAAAAATCTTGGATAAATTAGTGGAATTAGATGTGGATCTAACCCTGATGATAGTTTCATATTGGTGAAAACGTTGTATAATGCAAGTGCTCTTTTAATTAGTTTGATACCATCTCTTTCTGCTTGTTTTAAGTATAAATCGGGGGTATTACCTGAATTTGTACTTGAATCTCTTCTTATGTCCGATGAAAATGTCTTGAAAAACCTGGATTTCAGTCTTCCTCTTTCATCGCCATCTTCATAGTTATCGTTATCTTCATTTGCGTTACCAAGCCTTCTGGCAGTTTCATCATCAGAGTCTTCAGATTCTCCAGATTCGAAGGAATGTTCATCTTCCGCACTATCACTCACTAATCCACCTAAATAATTTGGAGAATCTTTTTCACCAACCAAGTGTAAATGACCATTAATTGTAAACTGGATTAGAGAACTCGAAGTCTTTTTTAACAATCTTTTCACTGAATTTTCGACATTGTTTCCAGCCAACTCTTTAATCATCAATTTGGAAATAAATTGGTACAATAAAATCAGCTTTGAAATATTGTTTAAATGAGCTAAAAACAACTGTTTGGAATTTTTACTTAATGCATCAAGACACATGTTCATCAAAAATTGCAAAGTTTTATTCAAATCATCCCAGTTTGTAATGTCTGTTGGATCATAGTGAAACAAATCTGGGTTATACATCAATGAAGATTCATTCTTTTTCATAAATTCAACAATAGTGTCTCTGTTTTGGAAGTTTGGTCCAGAATTTGGTAAGGCATCCGGATATATCTTGTCAGCGCCACCGGCACCAGCACCATGCTGTGTTTCTGCATAACTATAAGGTAAGGTTTCAATTCCATTGACTTTTGAACTTTCGATGTATTCCATTCGAGAACTTGAGTTTAGATAGTCTGTGTTTAGTAATGGTAGATCTTTTGAATAAGTATTTAAAGTTGCGTTATAGTACAAAAATTCATCGTCGGCGGTTATTTGAGGGATCCAAATTGGCATGAAATTAAAATTTGGTTGTGATGATGAAGATGAAGGGGTAAAATAGGTATCGATTTCACCTTGATTGGTCAAATGAACTGAAAATGATCTTTCATCTGATAAACTGTGCAATTGTTGTTGCGGTGAGAATTGTTGATAAGCGGAAGCTTGTCTAGAAGGTGTTTGGTATGGATTTTGCATATAAGATGAAGCGTTTGAAGATGCAATTGACCTGTTTTTCAGAGATGGGGCATTATTGGAGTTGTCATGTTGGATTGAATCTTTTCTGAAATTTGAATTTATATTAAACTCATCTTTTAAAGTGGATATTGATGTCTGATGAGGTGGGTATATGTACTGTTGTTGTTGTTGCTGCTGCTGCTGCTGCTGCTGATGTTGTTGTTGTTGTTGTTGTTGTTGTTGTTGTTGTTGTTGTTGTTGTTGTTGCAACATTTGAGGAGATTGACTGATGATTTTAGTGTAAGAAGGAGGAAACCAGCCTCTTGTGACATTTCCAATTGGGTCAACAATTATACCATCCCACCAATTTGGGTTTGAAATTGATAGTACATGAATGATATCATCCACTATGAAGTTTAACACACCAGGGTAATTCTCGTTATTTAAATATTTTGTAACAGTCACGGTACACAAAGGGCTGATGGACAATTGGTCAGAAGACGAAGCGGAAAGGTCCAATTGATTCTGGTCTTGTTCCTGGTTTTGGTTCCGGTGCTGATTTTGGTGGTGATCCTGGTGTGAGAAACTTGAGGAAGGTGTTAATGGATCCTCACTGTACATGGTTCAAAAAGTGTCTTGTTTGTAATGATGTTTTCTACGTTGCAGGTAAGAATCGAAATATAGCCAGTAAATGAATATATGAAGATTGATGTTTATTATTGATCGACCATTGCACGTATATAAAAGCAATGGAGGATGTTGATATAGATATATATAGTGATGGATTAATTGATTGGGATGAAATGGATTGATGGCGGGGGGTTCCACGTAATGTTGCTTTGTATAATGGGACACAGGAGGATAGAACTGCTGATGTAACAAGCCGAAAAAAACGACTTTCACAAAAATACAAAAAAATTCAGTTCACAAAAAAAAATCATCTTTGTGGCTGGTGAAAACTAGCTGCCAGTAGAATATGATATGTGGCTGGTGGTTCGGAATTCGGTTTTATTCAACTAAAAAAAAAGTAGACTGTTTGATAGAGATGATTGATTGATTTAGTTTGCTCAGATATATAAACTTTGATCCCTTCGATAAGTTTTGTTTGATCCTTGGATTGGTCAATGGCATACCTTTCCGTAATGTCAAGTCCTACAAATGCTTCTCGTCAGTTTCGAGACCCTCATCGGTTACCCACTTCAAACCCTAAATATGATTCTCTTTTACCCGATGATATACTGGAAGAATCATTGTTAAGCGACAGAAGCTCTTTTTTTCAAACTTTCGGTTCTCAATTATTATCAATCAAAGGTATAGAGAGTGAAGTTGGTGATGATGATGATGATGATTTTGGGGAACAAAGTGATTCTGAACTTCTCATTGAATCAAGAAACTCGAATAGGAATCTTATCTGGTATAAGAGACCCTCTTTATATATGGTTGCAGTGTTTCTATTTATATTTGCCTTTAATGATGGAATTTCAATAACCGCAGAATTACAATTGATTATTAAAGCAATATGTTTCTCAACTAACAATGAATTAAAGGATTGTTCTTCTGCAGTTGTTCAACAAAAAAATGCAAATTTACTAAAATGGATGAATTTTACAAGTGGGTTGTGTAAAACTGTGGTTAGTATCAAATTGGGTACATTATCAGATCTTCATGGTAGAAAACCAATAATGATTTACACTGTATCTTGCACTTTGTTAACAAAGCTTTTAAAATTGTTTGTTTTAAACACAGAAATTGTTGAATTTAGAAGTTGGTTGTTAATATTAGTCAACTTGATCGATGCCCTTGGTGGATCAATTTTTGTGTTTCTAGGTATTGCAAATAGTTACTTGATTGATGTCGTTGATGATTCCAAGAGAACACAATCAATGGGTATAATAGTGGCTTTTTTATATTTTGGTTTAGGATTTGGCCCAATGTTTGGATCATTGTTGCCTTTTGAGCCGCTAATAATATTAAGAGTATCTGTCTTTGGGTTATTTATAACTTTGCTATTGGCAATTTTCATATTCCCTGAATCAAGATCAAAAAAATTGAGAAAGAAAACAAGAAGCTTATCAGCAATTTCTGTTGAAATGAACAAAGTTGATAATGTTAATAAAAATGAGTTGACTTTTGCAGGCACATTCAAATTCTTATCAAGTCTAAAACTGCTATGGATATCAAGGTACAATGACGATGGTTCATTGAATAAAACTGCAAGAAGCAATACATTGATGTTGATATTAATTGACATCATGATTTCTTCATGTACTATTGGTTTAGCAATGTGTATTATCCTATACTCAACTTTCAAGTTTAAATGGGATGCCAGTGATCTTGGATTATTCATTGGTTTCACAATGTTAATGAAATCACTGGTTTTATTGGTGTTCAATCCATGGTTAAACAATAAACTTAATCAAAAATATCAATCCAAATCAAATGAAGCTGATTTAATAGACTATATTAGTTTGGTTTTATGTGCCACTATGGAATTGATCGGTGGTATAATAATGACTTTTTCAAATAATTCAATAGTTTTCTTATCGAGTAGTTTGTTTAGTGCGTTTGGATCCTTGTCTACCCCTGTTTTACATTCCACGATACTAAAATATAACGATAACCCGGACAAAAATGGAGAATTTTTTGGTTGTTTGGCATTAATTAGAAACCTGATTAACCTAATAGCTCCATTGGCTTCATTGACAGTCTACTCAAGTACGTTGGCCTATAACCCAAAAATAATTTTCTATATTATGATTACTTTTCTAACTGGTGCTTTTTCTTTATCGTATCTAATCAAGGTTGCTAAATAAATAAATAAACTCTCGTTTCACATTGAACATATATATATATATACTTGTACGCATTAATTCAACCTTAACTTATCAACCCCTCCATTCCTTAATATATCAGCTTCTTCTCTATCAATAATCAATATTGGTATATCATCATTAAGCCCAGCTTTTGCAAATTGTTCGCCATCTTCATGAGAATTCAAATTCAAAGTATCATTCTCAAACACTTTTTCCTTGTCGGAATAGTCAACTGTTGGCTGGTACAACAAATGACTAAAAGATTTAGGATCTGTTACGGTTAGGATTTCAGGGGGGTCTTCGGGTTTTTGAACGTATCCCAAATATGGTGAAGCTGGAGGTGATTGTAACTCTATTTTTCTTTCTGGGGGTAGCAATTTTGTCTCTTGAATATCATCATTGTCAGTGATAGATGTCTCGTTGAATGCAGTAGTAGTTGTTGTTGTTGTTGTTGTTGTCGTTGTGTTGTAGTAAATGTTGTCTTTCATTGAATAATTACATTTGATGTTTTGGTTAGTCAAGATATTAAACACCATTTGACTGATTATCCTGTTTTTAAAAACCAATATCAATCTATTAAAGGATTTCAAGTTTGAAATTTGAATTGATTCAGAATCAGTTGGTAGTATTGTTTTCAAAGTAGTTAATAAATCTTCCAGTATATCAGAATTCGATGGATCTAAAAGATGTTGATCCGTTATTATTATGGTATTCGTTGATTTTGACATGGTTTAAATTATCAGTTGGTTTGTTAACTTGTCAATTCTCAACAACAATCCTTAATTGAAAGTGAGAAAAGAGTCTTTCAATTGTCATAAATGTAAGCAATAAAAGGCAACCAGTTCATTCAAATGCCTCTCTTTTATGGAGACGGAAGTTGGCTCAGCTTTTTTTTTTTCTTGGCTCATTTGGGATTGTTTCTGTTACTTCGCCTTCAAAAATAGGTGTAAATTCAATTCTGCGGTCACTGATTTGACGACTTAGTTTAACGAGGGGTGTTTTCCAGAATAATAAACAGTTCTAATACAGTAATATGACAATTAACAACAACAATATATAAAACGTAACTAACAAAAATAAAGATTAAAAAAATACAATCTAATGAAAGACAACAACAAAATGAAACAAAAAAAAACAGTAAATCAAAGTTCAAATCAAATATATAACTTTTAAGAAACAAAATTCGAAAAAAAAAAAGGAAAAAGCACTTTAATTCTTCTTTGATTTCTTCTTGTTATCGTTTTTAACAGTTGAATCACTTGATTTTCTCTTCTTTTTCAAATCTTCAACTTTTTGGACCTTCTTACCAATAATACTTTCAACTTGTGCTCCATCCAATGCTAATTCAACTAATCCCTTTTCGAATTGAGATAGTCTAACAGTTGGTTCTTCAGTATCATTAGTCTTAGATTCGGATTCATCTAATATATCTTCATTGGTGTATAATTGTTCAGTTAAGTAAATTGGTAAAGATGGAGATTCTTTTAATTTCAATTGAATAGTCCTTATTTGATGATCTTTGAAGCTAGCAACTAAAACCTTCAAGTTTTCAACTAATTTAGAAACATCTTGGTTTAATAAACCTAATTTAATTGATAAATTAACACCCATTGGTGGAATGTAATACACTGATTTGATTGTCTTTTGTATTTGGTTTGTCAAAGTAATGACTGAAAATTCTTTGGAACCGGTAGAGTTGATTCTAATTGGTAATGGTAATTTACTTGTTGAATAGAAAATCTTGCCTAACAGTTTTGGTAATGTGGTGATCAAGTTATCATCTGATAAGAACAGATCAAATTCATTCATTAATTTTCTTCTAGCTTCATAAGATTTGTATTCACCCTTTAATTCTTGTGCTGTAATAATTTTTGATAAATGAGGGATTTCTTTGGATTCAATCTGTGATAAAATACTAGAGTCAACCAAGTTATCCTTAACAAACAAACAAATTTTGAAATCAGCCAAGTTGTAAATAGAATTTGGTAATTGAATTAACTTTGGTTTCAATGTTTGTTTCTTACTAAAGAATTTAACATTTGTAATTTGTAAGTATAATGACAAATCATCATCATCATCAAACAACGATGATTTAGAATTGGATGATTCCTTTTGAGTTTTGTTCCACTTGGTTAATTGTTCAACGGCTTTTATTATAGCAGCTTCTTTGATCTTGATAGAAGATTCATCATCTTCAACATCAGGGATAACAGCTTTGTCATCCTTCTTAGGAGCCAATAATTTTTTCTTTTGTTTTAAAGTCTTTTTGCCAGTTGGTAATTCAGGTTCAACTCTTGGTAATTCTTCAACTTCAGTTGATTCAATTAAACCAGAGACGGATTTACCTTTCTTGACGTTCTTGAGAGCAGAAGCTCTGGTGTTTCTCTTAACTGGAGTGGTTGGCTTCTTGGTTGTCTTCTTTGGAGGCATGGTAATTATATATCTCTTTATTAATAAAGCTTATAGAAGAGTAAAAAGTAGAAACTGTATATAGATATAAAGAATCAACTTGAATCCAGTTGTATTAAAAACAACATAAAATCAAATAAAAAAAATTATAAAAAAATTTTATGAAAAAAAAAAAACTTTAAAAAATATCTACATCGACGCGTCGAAATAGAATGTAAAATAAAAAATGCGTCGGTCTAATAATTACGTAATTGCTTATGTTATTTTAGTAGTGCTCTTGTTCTTTTTTCGTCTAGAGTTCAAAGAATAGTTCTATTTGTAATATAAAGAGACGAAGAGTATGTTTTGAACTGATATTGGATATTTCCCTAAGAAAACCAGTTTGGCATTGTCTCTTAACTGATAAAAGTGGTTTTATTGTGAGAACAATAGAGACATTATAATGGTGGAAGTAGACAGTTTGGATAACAGCCCCATAGACGTCACAAGCAATGATCTAATGAACCATATACCAACAATAGATTCTGAAGTCCGGAAACTACTACAGAAACTAAAGCACCCCCAGACTTTTTTTGGTGAAGATAATGCAGCTAGAAGAGAAAGATTGATTGAATTGATAGTAAGTGATGAAAATGTTAGACAATCGTTTATAGATATAATAGCCGGAGAATCTGACGAAGAACAGAATGAAGATGATGATGACATGGATGATGACGATGAAGAATTTTATACGCCTGGTGATGAAGCTTTACTCAATTTTAGAAGGTCAATTGCTAAATACTCGTTAAATAAAGCTAGACTCAGAATATCCAATCAAATGTCTCTTTTCAATAACTACGATGAAATAGAAATAGTCAAATCGAGACGGGCGTACAATGAAAACTTGAAAAAAATTGAATTACAAGGATCTCAAACAATTTCAAATAGATTTACATCATCGGTTTCATTTTCCAATGATGATAAATTGATAGCTTGTGGTTCATGGGATGGTAAAACATATATTCTTGATGATCAATTAACACATTTAAATGTTTTAAAAGGTCACGAGCAAAAAGTTGGTAGAGTTTGTTGGTCTCCAACTAAAGATAATTTCTTAGCTTCATGTGGTAACGAAGGTTTAATCAACTTTTATTCAAGTGTTGAAACTGAAAAGTTACCAATTCAATCTATAAAAGCTCATGATAACAGAATTACAGATATTCAATTCCATCCAAACGGGGAAAGTTTAGTGTCTTGTTCTTTTGATACCACTTGGAAATGTTGGGATTTGGAAACTGGTAAAGAATTATCTTATCAAGAAGGACATACAAAAGAAATTTTTTCTATATCGCATCATAAGGATGGTTCTTTGTTAGCTAGTGGTGGATTAGATTCAATAGGAAGAATTTGGGATTTAAGAACTGGTAAATCAATAATCGTTTTGAATGATCATATCAATGGAATTTATTCAATGGATTGGAGATATAATGGTTATGAACTGGTTACTGGTGGAGGAGATTCAAATTTAAAAGTCTGGGATATTAGAAATTTCAAAAAACCAAAACTAAACATTGCAAGTCATTCAAAGTTAATTTCGGATTTGAAAATTTCAAAAAATGATAAATTTATGGTTAGTTCAGGTTACGACTGTTATCTGAATATAGTCTCTTGTGATAGTTGGTTAGTTATCAAAAAATTCAAAAATAACGAAAAGTTAATAACTTGTAATATTAGCAATAATGATGAAAAATTAATTACTGGTGGTTGGGATAGATCAATTAAATTATATAATTTATAAGTTAAATATAGGCATTTCATTATTGAATCCATCTAAAACAATAAAATTGTTTATTGATAATTCTCTTTTACCTAACATATTAATAACGTCTTGTGATAAAGCACCGCCCAAAATTGCACTAATTGGTTGAAATTCACAGAACGATTGGTTTAGAATGGTTTTAATTAATTCATCTTTATTTTCGATTATTTCAATTGGTAACTTTAGATTATTAATGGTTTCAACTATTTTTTCTTTGAATTCATCCAATTGAATGTTGTTCAATTCAATTGGTTTATGAATTTGAGATTCAAATTCTAATAACGATAATAGCATTGGTAATATTGGTGTTATCTTTTTCATTTTCTTAAAACTTAAATTAAACTTATTGTTTTCACCATCATTCTTGAATATATCCTTAAATTCATTGTAGGTATTTTTGAAGAGACAGTTTTGATAAGTGGTATCATTTTCTATAGATTCGTTGATACTGATGATTTCACTATAACTGTTTAATTTACCTAATTTTTTAGCACTCATATTTTTCTCAAATTTCTTGGTTGATTCATGTTCAATTAAATCAACAAATATGTAACCATATAAACCATGGCTTGATGATGAATACAGTGGAATGTTAAAATCTCTTGTTATTTTATTCAATTTGATCAATTGTGGTTTATTCAAACCAGTTGCAATAATCAATGTAAATTGTTTGAAAAAATCATTACTCTTATGTTCCCAACAACCAACATCAATATTTAAGTTAACCCTTCGATTCATATCTGCAATTTTATCCATTGCAGATTTTATTTTATTTTGTCCAACTTGGTTAGATTCAATGAAAAAATTGGCGTTCAAGTCTTGTTCCAATATGGTGGAATTATCAATAATTGTTAAAGATCCAATACCACCTAGCATTAGATTCTTTGTTATTTCAACCCCAACACTAGTTAAATTAATCAATAATATATTGGAGTTTCTAAGTCTTGTTTGTGCTTCTAAACCCCATAATCTGATTTGTCTGTCATATAGCTTGATTTCCTCTGTATAAAAAGTTAATAAAGATTGTTAGTTAACGTTTTCCATTAGTAAAATCGGAAATAGATTGAGTTAAGAGTACATACCTTCTGTCAACAAACTTGATTTATCGTCCGCCATATTCGTATGTGTATCTTTGCATTGATTTGTGTATAATAATAAGTATCAAAAGAGTTGTTTTTGGTAGAGAATATTATTAACAATTAAGAATAGTTGTAATTTTTTGACAATCATGCGTCTTGAAATTAATAATTTGGATAATTTCACTCGGAACCCTTTCACTAGAACTTGAACTGTTCAAACATTTTATTTACTTACATATATATATATATATATATGCTGTTTATTCAAATTATTATCCAGTGTATCCGTATAGCTACAAAGAAGGTTTATAAACATAATACAAAACAAGAAAAGACAATATGGACTTACTAAAGATCTTGGATGCCAAACCAGAGCCCATCATCATTGATGAATCTCATTTTCAAATTTCATCAGCCTACCAAAATTCAAACGATTACAAGATGCCAACACCACTAAGTGACTTTCAGAAAGAGTTGATAGATCAAATAGTTTCATTGCATTATTCGGACATTTTGAAATTTTTTGAAAGAATAACAAATGATGATAAACAACAGGAATTAAACGATAATAAAAATCAAATTATCATAGATTCATTGAATACGTTATTGATGAACACTAAATTAGTTTGTTCTCATCCATATTTGTTAATTGATCATTACTTCCCTAAATCATTAACAACAAGAGATATGCCTAACAGACTATCTGAAACATCCGGTAAATTTCAAATAATGAGCGATTTATTATCTTTATTTGATAACAATTATAATCCAAGGGATAAAAATGATTTGAATCAATTGAACAAACCAATCGATATTTGTGTTATATCAAGATCCGGTAAAACAATGGATTTAATAGACGCATTGTGTATTGGACATAAATGTAATTTCAAGAAATATTCTGGTGTCAAATTGAGAGAGTCAAATTCGTCGAATAATAACAACAAGACGAAACTAATCAATGTTAATATTCATTTGATTCCATCTGATTTTAAGGATTTGAACAATGAAATATTACCAAATAGGCCATTCAAATTGATAGTTCTGTTTGATGACAGCATTGATGATAATAACTGTGAATATCTGGATAATCTGAAAGATAACAATACTAAAATAATCAGATTAATTCCAATAAATTCCATTGAGCATATATCGTTGAATTATAATAAGAATGCTTTAAACGATAAAGATTATATTAATAAATATTTGAAACCTGTCACTTCAGCCTTGGTTGTTTACAGAGATAGAGTTGGGCAATTACCATCTGAGTTAAGACCTATTTACTCAAAACATTTAATATTTTTGGATAATTGGATTAGCAATTTATACAATTCTGATTTTCAAAACCATTGGCCATTGCCTGATTTATCATCAATACCTGAATTCAATTCTAAAGATGTTGAAAAATCATTATTAACAGAGGTGAAATTCAATTTTGATAACCAAGATTTTATCAAAGAAGAATTAACAGAATCTTCAATTGTTAATGATGATAATAAAAACTATGATAAATCAAAGACTAAAATGACAAGTCATATAATTCAACCAAGGTTACTAATAAGTAATAATAATAATGATTTCTTGAAGAAAGATTATTATAATTTCAAAAGATTGAAAAAGAATTATCTTTCAAACCCCTTAAATTTGAATTATGAGCTATTAACCGGTATTTCAAAAGATTTTTCCAAGACTGAGATTTTATCACATACATTGATATATCAATTTAATATGAAATTTATTGAATTAATGAAATTGAACGACAATTTTAAGATGTTTGATGAGTATTATTCAATTAGGTTAAGGAATTATGAAGAACAAATGACGACTTTCAATAAGATTAATAATGAATTAAAAGATTTAAATGAAAAGATTACTGGATTTAATTCAAAATTGATAGAAATCAATGAAGATTTAGTGATTAGAAAACAATCAATAAATGATATAAAGCTGAAAATTGAATCCTATTTGAAAAATTATAATGATTTACAAACTAAGAAATATAAGTGGTTGATGAACCAATCTAGAATAATTGAATTAAAAGAAAAATTAAATAGATTAGAACAAAAGTTAGATTCCAATAATAATGAATCTAGGTACATGAACACTGAATTGAACAGAGCTTTAGAGTCAACTGAAGAATCAAACCTAGAGATCAAGAAAAAGATTGAATATATCGCGACTTACCATGAAATAATCCAAAAAAATAAACTCAGTGATAACAACAATAATGCCGTTGCAAATGATGAATTAAAGTTGATTACATTAAACTATGAACACATTCAAAAATTGAACATTGAATTGCAAGACAATTTGAATGATATGTTTAAGAAATTGAGTGATTCTAATAATTTCAGATCTAGGTATGTTAATTATTCAAGAAATGGATTATTATCAAAGAGAAAAGGTAGCCCCGCTATCAAATGATTTAACTTGCATAAATAATACTAATAATAATACATATATAAACAAACTACAGTAATTAAAGGTTACAATTAAAAAGTTCACATTAATCAATATAAATTATAAAATGAATTCAAGGTATCAAAAAAGAACGTATTTATAATATACATTAAACTAAAAATCTAAGAAAAGAGCAGCAGGTAATAATTAAAACTAGTAGTAGTTATATTGAAAATTTGAAGGAAATATCAATAAACTTATAATAATAAGGCACCAGCAGCAACGGCAGCAGCACCAGCGGCGTAGTAAGAACCGAAACCGGCAGCAGCACCTTCATAAGTGGAGATGGAAGCAGTACCGTTGGATGGAGCAGCAGTAGATGAAGCGTATGGGCAGTCAGTAACAGTGGTGTCACATTCGTAGATAGTAGCAGAAACGGTGGAGAAAGCAGTTTCGGTTTCGAAAACTGAGGCAGCTAAAGCAGATGAAGCAAATAATAAGGAAACGACGGAGAATTGCATTTTGGTTTGTTTAAAGTGAGTGAATATAGTTGGTTAGTTAAACTGGTTTTTAAGACTAATGAACAAGAAGAAAACAAAGAAAAAAACTAATTGATCAGAAATCTATTAATGTGGAAAAGTTCGTGTTTATATATACTTGGAACTATAAGCAAAAAAAGAGAAAAAGAAAGTGGAAAAAAAAAAAATGGACAAAACATAGAGAAAAGTAAACAACGCCGCAGCAATGAAAAGTAAACAAAGTAAATTTCCTTTTTGGACACCGTGTATGTCCCAATTGGGAAACACTTGTTGATATTTTTTCCAATTTGAGCTTGGTGTTTATGTTGGTTTTAGGTGTTTATAAGTGGTTTTGGGTGTTTCTAGGTGGTTTTGGGTGTGAAGGCGTTTTGCTCACTTGGTTACTTTCTCAGTTGAATGGATGGTATACGGGTAATATACGATACGGTAAGATACCAGATGGTGTTACAATGTGGACGTTTGGAGTTTAGTGGTGTGTGTATGGGTGTACACGATGTGTATATAGATAAGATAACAAGCGAATCCATGCCAACCTTATTATTATTATTATTATTATTATTATTATTGATATTGATATTTATGTTTATTAGTGCCATAGGCAGTACAATTTGTATGTATTTCTATTTAGTTATTTATTATGTACTTTTGATATTAAACTATAGAATCACGTGCTTATTTTGCTTAGTTGTTTGTTTATTTACGCCTGTATCTGTTCATACGCTTTATTTTGTTCAAATCTGGGTTAATTTAATATTGTCATTCAAATCCAAATCATGCTTCAAGTAATATTCTATTTGAATTCCTGACCATAGGAAGTCACCTAAAATAATGATTTGAATTAAGTTTAGAACTAATCCAATTGCATAGAAGAAGTTCGCATTACCTGAATTCAAACTCATCCAAACAAAATAGAAAATTGGCAATAATGAAATAACAATTAACAATGATAGATAACTAATTAATGGAGAAAACTTCAACTTTTTGAAATAGCATTTAAATAATATTAACATTGAATAAAACAGATTTAAATCTGAAATCACAGGATAAGTTTTTGAAAAATTGTTGAAACCTATCATCAACCAAACCGCAAAGATTAAATCTTTTGGGAATCGTAAAGTAATTGGTATTATAAAAATAAATGAATACAAGTTGAAAATTGAAAGGTAAAAGTTATTGAAAAACTCAAATATTTCCGTGAAAAAATACCACCATAATCCAATATTTGGTGTTATCTTATCAAATACTATAATTGATCCATAATTCAATGATAAAAATTGAAGTGAATCATTTGTCAATTTATAACTTGCAAATAACAGTGATAGTAAACTAAATGAGTATAAAAGTGTCGACTTGATAGTTGTAACTAACAATAATTTTTTGTCACTATCTTGTTGCTGGTAAATGTAATAAATAATAGGAAAAATCAAATACCAACTGTAATAACTTAAATAAGTTGATAATGATAATAAAAGTAGTGAAGTCTTGTAATTTTTTTGCAATAAATTATTGATAACCAATAAAATTATTAAATTGTTGATCACATTAACAGATTTTGCAAATGTTGAAAGTAATGCTAATGGATTAAAAGAATAAAAAATTGATATTATCAATGAACCAAATTTATCTTTATAGTTCAATCTTTCGTTAATCTTGATCAAGTTAAAACAAATTAATGAATCAACAATTGCATAAAACAAACTTATCAAAACTTCATTATTTTTGAAAATTCTGAAAAAATTCAATAGTAATGGTGAATGATGAATTAAATCACTTTCATTGAATGGATTCAAGTTGTTATTAATCAAGAATAAGCCCTCTTGTAATGATCTATATGAATTTATTGGTGTTGAAAATAGAACTGATTTGTCCAATATATTTGTTAGATTTGGTGTCAATGTAGGTATTATAAAACGGATTAAAAACCCAACTATAAAAATTATCGACTGTTTATTCACTTTTTCAAACATTTATCCTGTTGATATTGTTTATTTATCTTGTTTTTGTTCATGTTGGATTCATCATTTAAAAACACGTATTCATTAAAGCCCATTATTGAAACAAAATGTCTTTTTTTTTATGGAGGGCTTTAAGAACGTCGTGCGTTTCACAAAACGCAGAAATCCTACGATTTTGTTTGATCTCATTTGATTTCGTTGTCCATTTGAAGGTTAAAAGGTGTTTTAACTTTGTTGTGTTTACTTGAAATCAGGGATATATTAAAGCAAAAAAAAAGCATATCAAAGTTGGTGTTTGAAAAGAGAGAGATCATATAATGGGAAAGAACAGTAAAAAGAAATCAAATACAAAAGTTCAAAGCAGTATCGGTGCATCAAATGAAAAAGTGACTGATAGTAATGACGAAGTGAAGAATATTGAAGAGCCTCAAATTCAAAAGTCAAGTCCAGAAGAATCAGTTGAACAAGAAAATAATGAGCCTGGTGAAATAAAGGAAAATGATGATGATTCTATTCAACTTGTTGTCGACCAATGGAAGGAGATACAGCTACAATTAGAGTTAGAATTGAAGAATAAAGAATTAGAGATTCTTGAATTGAAGAACCAATTAAGTTTGAAAGGTAACGAAATTGATCAATTGAAAGAAGACAATTCAACAAAGGAAAAGAACAGCGATAACTTAGATGAAGTGAATACACTTAAAGAGCAATTACAATTGAAAACTGAAGAAAGTGAAAAATACCATTCAAGTTATCAAACTTTACTGAATAGATTGGCATCAATGAAATCTGTTTTCAATAAAATGAAAGAATCTGAAAAAGAATTAGAGACAATTAAAGATGAATTAGCAAATAAAGAAATAGCATTGAAAAAGTTGAATGATGAATTAACTATTAAGAATGATAACATTAATAATTTGAATAATGAAATTATTAACCTAAATAATGAATGTGATAAATTAACAAATGATAACTCAAGTCTGAAGAAAAAGTTGAATGATAATGAAGATGAAATTAAAAAATTAAGTTTATTGAATAAAAAATCAAATCTAGAAGTTAAAGAGCTCAAAACAGAGATTGAAGAATATTTGATTATTGTTAATGAAGAGAAAATTTCAAAACAAAATTTAATTCATGAATTGAATGAATTGAAAATTAAAAATGTGAATGTGAATTTGGTAATTGAAAATAGTAAGTCAGAAATTGATGAATACAAGATTAATGTTGATGAGTTAAATTCAAAACTAGCAACTATGAAATCCGAATCGGAAAATGAAAAATATAGTTTGAGTAGTCAAATTGAATTGAATATAGTGAAAAACTCAGATTTGAACAATGAAATTTCAAGATTAAATAAAATAATTGAAGAAAATAATTCAAAATTGAATAACTTGAAAGAAGTTGAGAATGATGTTAAAGCAAAGCAAATAACAATTGGAAAATTAAGGCATGAAACAATCGTTTTGAATGAACATTTAACGAAAGCAATGAAATTAATTAAAAAGGATTCCACAACAGAAGTTGTTGATCGTGAATTAGTTTCCAACTTGTTCATTAGCTTCCTACAATTATCAAGAGGTGACGCTAAAAAATTTGAAGTTTTGAAATTAATTTCAAATTACTTAAACTGGAACGATGAAAAAAAGAAACACGCAGGTTTATTGAATTCATCGAATATGAAAATAAACAGTAACAGTATATTGAATTTACCAAATAATCCTTTGGTCGATGATGCTAGTAATGGTAGTAGAACTGCTCAATCATTTGTTTCTTTGTGGACTGAATTTTTAGAAAAGGAATCAACACCAAGTGGTACAACAGCAACAGCAACAACAACAACAGCAAATAAATAAATGTATATTTGTTTATATTGTATTAATATATATATGAACCGATTAAAATAGTATTTTGAAAGTGTCTGGAGACAATAATAACTAGCGATCAGTGTAGTAATCACTAGTATTCGTCCCCTTTTGGTTCGACGCGACGATACATTGATGTTTCTCGGGTCGATAATTCCGTTCATTTTCTTATCTCAAGCCAAACGATAAGAATGCTGCTGCATTTGACTCTTTAAAAAGTGGTTTATTGTCTACTTCCAATAGTGGGGGGAGTCTGTTTAGTGTTCTTTTGAATAAAGCATCAATTAATTAATTAGATCAATAGATATATATATATATATATAAACATGTATACAGCTCAAGAATTAGATCCAGAACCAATTTCTCCTTACTATCCATTAGGAGTTCCAAGAGACAATAGAATACACCGACTAATTCAATTCAAGAACGATGATTCGAATTACAAATTTGATACATATACATGGCCATTACCAACGGATGTTAAATTCAAAGGTAGGATATTGATAGTTCATGGTTTCAATGAATCTCATCAATCCTATTTATCCTCGTCCGATTTTTATAACGATAACGGATTCGAAGTGTTTTTTTTCACTCAAAGAGGTCAAGGTTTGGATGAACCGATTAATCCAGATCAACTGGGGAGAACATCAAATTTACATTTACAAAAAGATTTAAACAATTTGATTGATTTCAACTTGAAGGAATTAGAAGAACAAAATAAACCAACTAATTTGATACTTTATGGATTTTCAATGGGTGGTGGGATCGTTTTAGACTATTCTTTAAATGGGTCTTTCAAAGATGACTTGAAAGGTGTTATTACAGTGGCACCATTGATCAAAATTCATCCAATTAGTATGCCATCAAGCTTTATCTATTATTTGATTAAATATTTAGTTATGTTTTTCCCAAGTACGCATCGATTAACCTACCATCCGAAATTAAACAAAGAATATTCATCGAATGATCCGAAATGGCAAGATTTCATAAGAAGACCAGGTCACGATGATACTTGTGGTACTCTATTACAACTTCATGATATGATCAAACGTGGTGAAGATTTAACTCTTTTTGAAAATTATTCCAAAATGAATAAAAAACAACCATTGATTATTTTACATGGTTCTTCTGATTTAGTTAATCATGATAAGTATAGTGAATTGTACATCAAAAATTTAATTGAGAATTGTCAATGTGAAAACAAGTTTTATATTAATTACCCTGGTTTAAGACATAACTTGAATTTAAATTTTGAATCAGATACTATTAAATTTAGAAATGATATTTTAGAATTCTTGAATGGTATTGATTATTAATTCTATATATACATATATATACACAGATGCTTTTATATATAAAAAAATGAACGATATAAATAGATACCTCATTTTTTTTTTGCTGTTATTAGATGAAAGGATAAAAAAGAAGAATAATGCAAAAATGTGTGTAAATGGTATTGAATCAAAGATAAGGGATTTCCTATACAATCCATTCAGACCATTTTTTCCGTTGTAAATAAATAAATAATAGTAACCCTAAGATTGCGAAAAATATAAATAATGCTGCTGGAGATTTCAAAATGAATGGTTCAATGTTTTTCGACATTTGTTGTAGTCTTAATTGTTCCTCTTTTTGAACTTTTTTAAATTCCTGATAATTCCGGAATTTCTTTTTTGATGATGATGATGATGATGTTGATGAATAAGAGGATGAAGATTTCTTTTTCTTCTTTTCAGTTGGTGGGTTAATGGCTTGTGTTAAATTTGTATCCTCTGTAATATTGTTAGATCCATTCATTTTCGGTATCAATGCATTGGTAAATTTATCTATATCAGATGATGTATTGTTGTAACTATCACCATCACCAGCATTGGTTTGAGAAAATTTTACTTTTTTAGGTTTATTTTTTTCAACTAGTCCCAAGCAACAAGGGATTAGCATATCATGGGCATAATCAGAGTGTGAAACGTCGTCAAATGAACCTGTTGCATCGACACCTGCACAATCAAATAACACTTCAGAACCTCCGGGGTGACTTTCAACAATGTCGGAAACGTCATAAACTTTATCATGAATGATCATCCAAATATCGTCTCTAGTTGTATGCATTGCCACTTCTTCTGCAGTAAAAGTTGGTAATGATGATGATGATGATGTGGATAGTTGCTGTTCATTTATTGAAATAGTCGAATCATTGAATTTTAATATGGACGTTATTCTCTTGAGATAAGATGTTGTTTCTTTTGTGGTTGTTGTCGGCGTTTTAGTTTCTTTGTGCGTAGCATTTGAGGCCATTTTTTTGTTGTTAGACTGTGTCGGTATATTAGTATTATCTATTTCGGATCTAAAGTTATTGTTATGAATGTTGCTAGAGAATAAGGTAGAAGTACTGTTATCGGTTAAGATTGATCTCATTTAAATAATCATAGTTTTTGTTTATTGTATTAGTATATCGATCTATTGATATTTCTTTGCTTTAAAAATGTATCATGAAACAATTAATTGTACTGTAATAGAAATGAAAAGTGGTATAAATTGGTAGAATATAAATGGATTTTTTTTTTTAAACAGCCGCGGAAACAGTTTCGCTAAATAAATGCAGTAGTTTCTCTGGTTGGGTTTATTTTGGATTGAAAAGTTGTAGTTTGTTTAATGAATACGTTGTATTCATACATTAAGTATACAAAGAAAGTGTGTATATATTAATTGACTTGCACTTCAGCTTTTATTATGTTGTTGAATACGTAACTTAGTGGTTTTTTTTTTGTCAAATTTCAGTATGGTTTTATTTCCAGGTTTTTTATTTCAAAAAAATATCTGATAAAAAAATTGGTGATAAATAAAAAAAAAGTTCAGTGGGTCAGTATGGTGCCTGGCTGATTGTATTGAATTATTTTTAAAAGTATCAATTGAACTTTGATCGTTCAATTAAAAGAGTTTATTCAATTGCAAACTACAGCCAGTTTGAATAGTTTAATAAAAACTCAAATGATTTTTGGGGCTCTTCTTTTTTCCGGGTAACAGTTTGTTTTTTGTTGATTATGTCAGCATTGACGGAAAAAAATCAGTTTTTGGGAAAAAGTGGAGATGTTACAACAACAACACTAACTGATTTTAAATGGAACTGGTTGGTTTTCTTATTGATGGGTGAATGATTGAACGGTTTGAATAAAGTATAGTCCAAACATGTTTAGATTATTATCATCATCAAAAGCTTTAATTCCACCTTCGAGGTTAATATCCATCAGATTCAATTCAACTGCTGCTTACGATGAAGCTATTAGAAGTATCAGACAAGATTTAAAACAAAATATTAGAATGAAAGCTGATAATTTAGAAAAAAATGTAATTAGAAGTATATTAACAGAAGTTAAAAATTTAGAAATTGAGAACCATTCCAAAACAACAAATGAATTCCAGTTGTATGATTTATTAAATAAAATGGTCAAACAAAGAAAGGAAACTTCTGAATTATATTTGAAAGAAGGTTCACCAGATCGATTTAAACAAGTTGCATTCAATGAATTGAGAGAAATTAAATACCTTGAAAAATATTTGAACGATTTGCCAATTGCAAACCCTCAAGAGATTGATTTGAAAGTTAAAGAAATTGCTTTTGAATTACAAAAAGATGGTTTGTTAAAAGATTCAAAAAGTTTGTTTATTAGAATTCCTTGGAAAACAATTCAAACCGATTGGAAAGCTTCCAAAAATGCTGTTTCTGCTAGTGTCAATAGAGTTTTTGAAGAATTAAATTGAATTCATTCCTTGATATATTATACACGGTGATGTAATTGGAATTGGCCTTTATTGCATGCATTACAACTAGACATTTTGTTAATACTTATTTATTTATTATTTTGAGTATTATTTATATGTTTATATAAATAGTGAAACTTAGAACTTTAGTCAGAAAAATATTTTATTTCCATCCACAAAATTTATATATATATATATATATACACACTATATATAAAATTATAAGTATCAATTCTTACCAGCTTGTTGAACTAAATCTAAGAATTTTTCTTTTGAAATTTCATTCATCATTTCCTTTTTTTTAGTTGAACCAACAGTTTCTTTACTTAATTCTTTATTTGTTTCTGTTTGTGTTTGTAATATAACATTGAATAATTTAATAACACCTCTCTGAGAAATCTTTTTAAATTTTTTTTCTTTCAATAGAATTTCTCTTGCCTTTAAGTCATCTGTTGGTAATAAATTTTTATTTCTATTTGAAGTCAACTTTGCCTTTTTTTCAGCTAACAACAATCTTTTCGCTTTTTGTTCCAATTTATCATTTTCAAATTTCTTTAGTTGATTTTTAGATCTGGCCAAAATTGGATCCTTTCTATCGTATGCTTTCAATCTAGTATCAAGTAATGCATTAACTGCTTTTGAAAAATCATGTGATCCATCGTTGTTTTTACCTTTACTCTTTTTCTTAGCTAATGAAGGATAATCATCGTCGTTGTCTGAATGTGCATCGGAATCATCTTCATAATCATTTTCATCTTCAGATGATTCTTCAACTTCACCAGATTCATTTAAATCAAGTTCTTCTCCACTACTACTACTACTACTATTAGTGTCATTATCATCCTCTTCTATATCTGAGCTATCTTGTTTCTTGGATTGTATTTTCATTGATGATGATTCCATTGGTTTATGATTTAGTTTAGAGCTCATTTTTTTCAATGTTATTGTCGCTTTTGGAGTTCCAGTTTTGGAAACTTTTTGCTTTTTTATACTAACACCAGCCATGTTTAATTAGATATTGATAGTTTAATTGACTCTCTTTTTTATCAATGATCTTTTTTTATCTTGATTAAAGCAGTTTTGTGTCTTTTTATTGAAATTAATCCTATACTTCTTTATTATGCATTATCAAAAAAATAAAAAAAAATTTTACGGAATTTGTCTTTTTTTATTTATTTCTTCTAAAAAAAAAAAAAAGAGGCGTGAGGCTCTGTTTCTGGCCTTTATAAATGGGAGATTTCCCGTTCTTTGATCTCATCTATATTTACTGTTTATCACTACAATAACCTTTTGGTTAACTCTGTTTGAATTGAATTAATGGTTTCCTTAGATAATCTATAAACAACTAGAAGTCATAAATATATTTGTAAATAATGTTAATCAATTCGTAATTGACAAAGACTGATCTTGGGGATTAGTTGATACAATTAGAATACGATGACGATAATCAAAATATTAAACGGTACTTAATTATAATAGTGGTTTTCCCCTTGATATACTATACAGATAGAGCTGCCATTTTTGATACCGTTGTACAAACTTATACGTCTATATATTGAACGAATTAAAAAATAAGAGAACACATATTACAACCAGAAATGATTTCCAACGGTGATAATATAAACATACAAATTGGATTATTCATTCTCTCTTATCAGAAAATGAATGACTCATTTGAGTTTTTACAAGAGAGAGACAGAAGGTCGGGTAACTAAGTCCGATTTGCGTTTTTCAACAGAGAGAGAATACCGGTAACGGGCTATCTATACCCTGTACGTTAAAGTTGGTTTGATTGATTGGATATATATATATATACACATACACATACACATTTATGATATGTATACCCATATCTTTTATCTCTTTTTTGTAATTATATATAAATAACATTATACACACGATAGTATTGTTCATCACGTTCCCTTCTCCTCTCCCTCTCCTCCACTCAAATCTTTCAGGGTTACAGTTTCCTATTCGGGACTCAACAAACTCGAATGCAAAAAAAAATGGAAAACAAAAAAAAAAGAAAATTATAAAAACCGCGCAATTTCCTCTCGTCCACAAATATTTCATTTCTTTCCATTTGCACATTTAACACTTTGAACCCTTTTATTCAAATATAGACTAAACTTCAATACACTTTAAACATTTGCTTTAAAGGCTGACTGACAATTTGAATCAGATAAATTAAAACAACTCAAGACTTTCTTACTTTCTTTCTCTCCCACCCACCCAAATTCAACTTTTATTATAATTAACAACTTTGCATCCCTTTTAAAACTGAATAATCAAATCAGAATTATTCAAAAATGTGTGCTTAAATTTTTAAACCCCTTAAACTAGGTTTTTTATTATTATAATTATTATAAATTTTTAAAAAAAAAATGAATTTATTAGATTAGTCTTCTATCAAAGTTTTTACTTTCCCCCCTTCCACTTCAAAAAAAAAATGTTACCGTGAATTTTCAATATTACACCGTCCAATATGGCGCTTTCAACAACAAATAAATAATTTTTATAAAATATTATTATTACAACTATTACTACTACTACTACTACTACTACTACTATCAAATTGTTTAATCCAAGAAAAATGTTATTAGGTGAATCAATTTTCAACTCATTCTCTGCATCTCCAGCAACCTATTCAACTGTTTCGGCAGTTGAATCAAAGTTGTCTGAGAATGATACAATGTTACAAGACTTATTATTAGGTTCAAACTCTTCAACTATTACTGATGAAGTCATTGGTGTTTCTCAAGAATTCACCAGTGGCTCTACTTCTTCCCTAGAAGTTAATGCTTCTTTATTAGATTCAGTTTTCAATGATGAATTGGATAACCAATCTCCAATGTTTGAATCAGCTTCTAATGACCCTTCATCTTTATGGGAACCTTTATTCAAATTTGAATCTCCAGCTACTGTTGGTGATGATTGCGAAATTAAAGAAGAAAATGATGATGAACTTTTATTAAAGTTAATTGCTGCTTCAGAAGTTCCAACTTCTTCTGCTGTTCCTACTGTTACCTCGATTGATGCCTCTGTTTCTGTTAACTCTCCATTATCACCTAATGAATCACAAAGAGCATTATCAACCGAGCCTGTTTCTTCAAAGAGATCATTTTCAACCATGTCTGAATTTTCCGTCTCATCCAAAAAAGATAAGCTTGGTTGTACTCCTTACACTAGAAAGAAGAGATCTGCTCCTCTGGAACCTATCGTGCTATCCACTGATGCTTCTGATTCATCTGCTGCTAAAAGAGCTAGAAATACAGAAGCTGCTAGAAGATCAAGAGCTAGAAAGATGGAAAGAATGGATCAATTAGAAAATAAATGTGAAATTTTACTAAAAGAGAACGATGATTTAAAATTGGAAATTGAAAGATTGAAACAATTGTTAAACTCATCATCATCTTGATGCCATTTGATTTGATCTAATCAATTCATTTGAATATTTATTCTAATCTGTTCTTTTTTCTATATATATATATATGGTTCTATTTTTTTTATTTCGTTTTGTTATTTTGTTATTCAGAATTTTTTATGTTACTATATATAGCAAATTTTCAATGCATGATATTTCTTTTGACCTATTGAAGATACCCGGATCAAAAATTATAAGACTCACCCAACGTTTATAACATATTGTTAAGAAAAAAAGAAAACATACGATGTAACTAAAATTAGATAGCAAAAAGCAAAAAAAAAGTTAGTTGAAAATTGGGTATTATGAGAGATACGGGATTCGAACCCATGTCACCTGCTTGGAAGGCAGGTATGATAACCACTACACTAATCTCCCAATTCTCACTTTTTGATTGTTTTTATGTTGTTTATATTCTAATATGAGTCTTTTTAACCGAATAGCCTTTCTTTTTAAGTATCTTTTCCAATGTTTAAAAAAAGAAAATTTTTTGCAGTATTTTCTTATCGTTTGGTTTATGATCGATCCTATATAACTATAATAAAATGCCAAATTTAGCGTAAACACTTTTATTCTTGTAATAGGATTAATTACGTCCGTTATTATCAAGAATAGAAGAACATAGTAGAGTACAACTACAGAAGAACTACCGGACGGCTCCTAGAAAATGAGGGATTGGAACAGAATTTGGTAAACACAAAAGAGATTATATGAAAAATTTTAGAAGATTATTTAATCATCCTGTCTTAATTTATTATTTTCATAGTTCAACTTCTTATGTTTATATTATTTGAATATTCTATAGTCATCCTGAAAACATCCAATCTCTTCTTAGATACCCAATTTTGTAACTTATCGATCACCCGTATCAGTACGATTAAAAGTCCGGATTCTCAATACCTTGAGAATTTAAAACGAATTTAAAACGGTGGATTGCTATCTAAAACTATCAATCTAATACCAGAAAGTTGTTGACAATGCAAGGTTCAGCAAAAAAACAACGTAGGTCCTACCCAGATTCGAACCGGGGTTGCCTGAATCAGAATCAGAAGTGATAACCACTACACCATAGGACCTGAAACAACTTGTAAATGAAAACAGATTCCTGATTATGTAAAAAGGATTTATATAGTAGTTAATTCGGTTGTTGAGTTGTTGTATAGTTCCATTCCAACTTTAGATTGAAGTTTTTGTAATATCTTAGATTTGTTCCTGTTAATCAGTTTTTGTTTTTCTTAAATGTATTTGAAAACCATATAGGGTCAAAGTTTTACCTTCTGCGTGACATTTTTTTTGTTTAACTTGTTGAGTTAGTCAGCATTTCCAATTTATAGCCCAGACTATGAAATTTAGTGTAAAGTGGGAATTGACAATTGGTACACTAAAAAACAAGTCTTTACTCTTTTTTTTATAGACAATTACGAGTTGATTTTGACGAGGGGCTCTAACCTTTATCATATCAAGTTCATACAGATATGATAGATTTTGAATCTCAAAACCTAAATCCAATGGCTGATAATTATTTGAGTGCTATGTACTTATCAGTACCACTTTTTTTTGGTAACAAATAAATTAATCGTTTTGTTAAAAAATCCCTTCAACCTCAATTATACCCCAAAGACAAAAAAAACCCGCCTTAAACGGTATTGCTTTGTCAATCACCAATACCATCAATATGTCTCATCTAACCTGCTATATTGAAGTGAGGGAACAAGAGGCGTGGTTTTAGGATCTGAAAAATAGGAGCGACATCTATGACTTCCCCAGCTGCTGATTTAGTCCCTTACAACAGTGAAGAATCACATAATTAAAGTATGTCAACACTGAAAGGTATTACGGTAAAAATTATTGAGCTTCAAACGGATTTACTAGAAATTGACAAGAGTGATCACTGTTATCTTTTAAATCTGATTTCAAATGGTATTTGTTTATTCGAATTTTCAACTTGACATAGTTAAAGATTTTGTTGACATTGTAGCCGCGTTTTGATTTATGAGAGTTTCTAGCATATCATCAGATTAAGTCTTTTCCCTATAAAGCATACACAGGTAAAATTCGAAGAGTAGAAATAGCTTCTTTTTTAGAAATACCTCCTTTTTGAAAAACCACATAATTTATTGACTGGGTGCTGTGAAGAAAATTGTAATAGGAATTACAGTAGTTGCACAGCTGATTTTTGTTTTTTCTACTTAATTATTTATTTTCTTCTCTTCAAGCCTATAAAAGGCCCAATATTTAAGCCCCGCAACTTCATATCAAAGACAAAACCATTACCGAGGTAGCCAAACTCTTTCACAAATACTCATATATATAAAATAACATTGGAAAATAGCCCGGAATAATTATAAGTATGTAACATTTTTTGCAAGAAACAATCAAAACCAAACATCAGTGGAAATCTGACTTGGAAGCTAGTTGTAAGTCTCAATCAACTGTGAGCTGAAATAGTAATTTTATCAGAGATTTGAAATTGGTTAAATAAATTCTTTCTTTTTTCTAAGATTCTAACAAAAACGTCGGCAATATGATTTTAAGTTAGAATTTGTAAGGTACTTGCGCTAAACTAAATTTCTTAAACTCAAACTTTTTATCACTTCAAACTTAGAGTAATCTCAAGTATATTATCTGGAATCATATTTTCCTGAAAATTGATTATTTTAAATAAACAATCTTACACCTTTTTAGAGACTTGTAAGCAAAAAGAGATGACGTTTTGAAATATCCACCGGTAACTAAATATATATGTATATTTGAGCAACATATTTTATTATAACTACAGGGAATTTTCCACTTCATTATATAGTTTAACACTTTGGAAATATTCAAAAGGACAACAAATATTACAACAATAATTTAAATAACTTGATTTTACTTAATAAGCTTTATATAACACTCTGAGTTAGTACATTTATGTGAGCAACCGGATCTTCGATGACTTGTTGTTGTTATATATATTAAACTCTTCTAAATACTATAGGATTTTAGATACTCTTATCTATTGCTTAATTATAATATATAAATCTTCTTATATAACTATTCTATTCAACTATATATCTGATAGCTATATCCGTTGATATTAATCTTCCTGACTGTGTGTCCTCCTCCGTAGAAGAACTCTGTATTGATGTAATACTAAAAAAGTGAAATATAAATATGAAGTATTCCTATTTACACTTTATCCGCAGAAATAATGACATAATTGATTGCTTTATCAAAAAAGCCAACTTCTCCTTTGACCTAGTACATAAATAAAACCTGGAAACTTTCTTATCAGATCGCAATACTTATGTGATGATTTGATAATTATTTAAAACTACTTGAAAGTATTCAAAAAAGTACTTGAAATAAAAGTTGATATTTTATTTGATGATCTTCTATCTTAATCAATAGAAGATGAAACTTAAACAGTAATAAAGGATAAATATCTATATATATATATATAATAAAGGACAGAGTGTCGACGAAGTTGTCGACAACTCCAAAAGGGAATTCTCCATAATGGAATTCGGATCTCTTCAGTTCCAATGATGACAAATTATCTCAAGGGAAATTACTAATGATAAAACCGAGTCGCCGAAACGGGGGGCTGAATCCTTACAAACTTTTTGATGATTTGATAGTTATTTAAAACTGGTTGAAATTAATCAAAAGTATTTGAAATAAAAATTGATATTTTATTTGATAATCCTTTTTATCTTCATCGATAGAATAAGTAAGTAGCTAGGAATAAGGAATATAAACAAATATATATATCGGGGATTTGGAAATCATTTATAGCCATTTCCAGTATCCCTACCTCTTTATGGTATGAAGCACTGAATCATACAAGGTAGTTCAGTCGTGGATACCTCCTCGGGCTTATTAAAATAGTATCAGCTACATACTAAGTAGT